>PVHP010005867.1:0-63030 GCA_004024765.1 Zapus hudsonius
AAAAAAAAAAAAAAAAAAAATCCAAATTTAATTCCCACTTATTATTTTCTTTGGGCTAGAGAGAGAATTCGGTGAAATGCTTTCCTCAAAAGTTTGGGGATGTGAGTTTGATCCCCAGAACCCACTTTTAAAAAATAGCCAGGTGTAGCAGCATGCACCTGTAGTCCTAGAGATGGGGAGGCAGAAGCTGGTGGATTGCTGTGACTCAATGGCCAGCCTATTTAGGCTAACTGGGGAGCTCTAGGCCAGTGAGCCCCTGTCTGCAAATGAGGTATGTGGTTAGCTCCACCTGGACTGTCCCCTCCACTCACATAGACACACACACATTAATTTTTTTCTTTATGTTTAAGAATCCAGCTTGGGATGCATGGAAACTACTTACTAGAATGATGTTTCCCCATCAAATATTTACAAAACCATTATTTTAATAGTCACATTGGCCTATGAACTGTTATATCATTTAAATATCTTAACAGTTTAAAATGGCTTCCAAATTCTGTAAGACATTTTATTACACAGGTATAATTATTGATTTAGGATAAAGTGTTAATCTTTGAAAGATAGTATTACCCAACTGCCTAAAATATACATTTCAATTAATATTTTTCCACTGAATTTGTGTCAAGCATGTTTTTTATTTGCTTAATATTTATTAATTTAGGGCTGGTGAAATGGTTCAGCGGTTAAGGCACTTGCCTCCAGTGCCAAAGGCCCCGGGTTCAATTCCCCAGGACCCACATAAGCTAGACCTACAAGGTGGTGGCCCTGGTGCTCTCTCTCTCTCTCTCTCTCTCTCTATATATATATATAATCTGCTTTAAAATGAATAAAAAAATATTTTTTAAAATATTTATTAATTTATCACAAAGTAAGAAAGCACCCAGTTGGAAACATGGAAACCACAGATAATGGCAGGATATTTCCCTATGAAAAATATTTTCAAAGCCATGATGTTAAGGCTGTAAATAGTTGAAATATTCAAAAGTCTCATACATTGCCAAATGTTGCATTGATATTTCTTTGCATATGGATGAGACTGTATTTTTTTCATATTTTTCAACTTCTTGTATTTACCATTCTCAGACTGGATTTCCATTCTCTCCTTTTCCTATGTATTATTTTTTATCTTATCCTTTCATTTCTTGATTCTTCTCTGAAATCTAAGCAAGTTCATCACGTTTGTTCGCCTTGGCATTGATTTAGGTTTTGGAAATGTGAGTTCTTTCTTGCCTCCTCTGAAAGCCTGACTCCCACTCTCTTAGTGCTCCTCATGAGCTTTCCTAACTTAGTAAAATATGAGATTTTTTTTCTTCCTTCAATGTTCCCTGCTGCAGCTTTGTAGATTCCACACTTTCTCCCTTCTGCTGTGTTCATCTCGTTACTGCAAGTGTTTCTACAAACCCACTTTTGTCTTGCATCTCTAGGATGGCAGACCTTTGCTCAGAAGCACACATTTAATATCTCCTGAGTTGTTTGGGACCTTTCTGTCCGCTATCAAATAGGTTAAGCCTGGCTCACTGTGCTGTAATAGGAATGTAAACAGGAATGAAGTTCTTAGTGCCTGTGATGTAATTAATGTTGTGCTGTCTTCTGGACTGCAAAGGGATCTTTCTCCTCATATATGCTACTCTGCAAAAAGAAAGACCATCTAAAGACTCAAATGCCTGCCATCCAGTTCTCGGTCCCCACTTTCAGTCTTTACCTGCAGAGCGCTCCTGTCAGTACGCTAAGGTCAGCTGCTCCATCCAGCCTACCTGGTGCAGGCAGCCTTCTGTAAGGTGCAGCCAATAGATGGGGGTGGGGGGAAGAGGTGAGAGAGAGAGAGAGAGAGAGAGAGAGAGAGAGAGGGAGAGGGAGGGAGGGAGGGAGGGAGGGAGGAAGGGAGGAAGAGATAGAGTGAGACTCTTGTAACAGACTGAGTGCTCCACAGCTTTCCAGATGTTTGAAGAACACGTGACTCTGAGCCAACCGTGACTATTATAAAAGAAAACTACATTTCCTTTGCTGGACCACCTGGGTTAACAGCTTCAATCCATCTGCTGAGACAATCCATTTTCCCCAATCCAGTTCCTTAGAGGCAGAGGGAAGAAACCAAAATTCCTAGAAATTATTAGTCTTTTCTCTCATTACTACAAGTTCTGGGTTCTTTTTTTTTTATCTTTTCTTTGTTTTGTTTTTCTCCTTGGTCATCATCATTTTGTTGGTGAAAGCTGGAAGAAGCTATGTTGGTAACTCCATCCGCATGTTATTTTTTTTATTTTACTTTGAAATCAATAATTACATATTTTCAAGATACAGTGTAATGTTTCAATACAATTGTACACTGTAGAATAATAAATCAGCCCTAGCCAGGCATGGTGGCACACGCCTTTAATCCCAGCACTTGGGAGGCAGAGGTAGGAGGATTGCTGTGAGTTCAAGGCCACCCTGAGATTAATTCCAGGTCAGCCTGGACTAGAGTGAGACCCTACCTCAAAAAAAAAAAAGTCAGCCCTATCTGTATATGTATATATGTTTTATCTGCTTATTTCACTGCCAAGCAGAAGAACTCATCTGATCTAATCGATTCTTTTAAATAACTCTGTTGATGCTGTAATGAACACAGAGAAGACGAGAAGGTAATGTTTCTCTGAAGTCACAAAGATTACCAGCGGTGGCAATGTGAATTCCTCTCCTGCAATGGTACTTGGCGCCAGAAATGAGACGAAGACTTTCCTGTTAGATGAACTGGGAAGATAATTAACAAAAAAATAAGCACAGCCTCTGGCTTCTGGGTTTTATTACTCACATAGTATTTGTTGAGAGCATGGCAGTGTTTCTACATTTCCCATCATGCTGACGACACAGGCCGACTCAACACATTTACTTATCACTGATGAGCATCGCGATGTTGGCCAGTTCAAAGCACTCAGCCCCACTGGTGTTTCTCTTCAGAACACCAAGCAGGAGTTTTCGCATAATTTGCTGTTATAGTCCATACATCTGGATGACAGACTCAAAGAAAGGTCAAGTGAGAAGGAATCATAGATGAATGCTATTAGGAAAGACATGGAGAATGCTTTCTGGGGCTGTGCTACCCACATTTAAAGCAGCAGTCCACCACTCTCAGAAAAAGCCAGGTGCAAATCCTGAGGAAGAAAATTAGACTCTCCACAGTCCTTCCTCCTATTTTGTAAAGGAAGATTTAAATGCCTACTTCATCAGATGGCAATCAGACTTAAAAACGGAGAGGTAAGACAATAAACGTAATTGCAGTCAGACAAGTGCTCTGCACTGGTGTGGTATGACTGCTTCCCCATGCATTTTATAAAACAGCCTCAACATGAACTGGAGAGGAAAGGCACCTCTTTACTAATCACCCACCAAGGTTTTTGAGCAACTGATAATGTGCTTACAAATTCACTTTTACACCTCATCATGCCAGTGTGCCCCCAGATAATACAAGGTAGGCATATTCTGAGATTTTAAAATGTGAATCTTTTTGTCCCTATCAACTATGTTTAAGTATAGGATTTAAAAGGAATCAAAAGTTTAACCTAGAGTAAGTTCTCAACAGTACTCCTAAGAATGACTTTCTAAAAATAAGTTATCTCATTTTGGCATGTACAATGACTAAAGGGTCTAACTTGATTCTCATGGTCTACAAACAAGGCTATGCTCTTTACAGCCTGGGAAAAGCCCCAAACAATATTCTTGGATATCTAACAACTTTTCCATGAATCGCTGGAGACTCTTGAAGGTGAAAACTGTTTATAATTATCTAAGTCTAGACTTTGGTTCCACATTATATATAAACACATCATAATCATCAAAGATATTGAGGATACACTAAATTTTCCAAAAAGGCAACAATTGTGTAATCAAAGATTTGTTTTGCACAGAGCCTTGTCAACAAATTGAACTCTCACTTCCATAACCATAACTGCTAGTTATTTCTGAGGCAACTATACAACCCACATTTTTAGCCTGAATTTATCGCTATGCTGCTCACAATCAGTGTGCATACGCCCAAGCATCTAACTGCCCCATATTCTTACCAGTCATGCCCACCCATCTCCATATTGGTTTTAATTTGGGAAGAGCCATGTGTTAAAGATTTTTATAAAACAACCTGTTTTGATGCTCTCTCTCCTTGGCATGACAGCTGGGCTGCAGTGCACTACCATCTCAGGGCAACGAGGACTGACTGCTATAAAATGTAGCACCTTGAAGGAACAGCAAGCTCTGTAATATTCCTCAGACAGACAGAGCAGCCATGGGAAATGCAAAGATCTCAGCTACCATCTGTCACTTACAGAATTATCAGCCACAAGTAAGTTCAACCTGTAGCAAGAAGATTCTAGGTCAGGCATTCGGAACACCAACATGAAGAAAGCCCAGACCACAACCATGACCGAGAAATCTCTGGTAAGCATTTATGAAATGACAGGCCTGGTGTCACATGCCTATCATCCCAGTTACTCAAAAAGCTGAGGCAGGAGGATCAAAATTTTAAGGACTGCATAGGATACAGAGTGAGTTCAAGACCAGTCTGAGCAATTTAATTAATAATAATAATAATAATAATAAGTAAAATCAAGAGCTGAGGATGTAACTCAGTGGAATTAATTGTCTAGCATGCATAAATTCCTAGGCTCAATCTTCAGTGCCATAACATGATTGATAGATAGATGGAAGATGATAGATAGATAGATAGATAGATAGATAGATAGATAGATAGATAGATGATAGATAAAACAAGCAAATGAATGAATATCAAGCTCATTTAAAAATTTTCTATCAGAAAAGTTTTATATCAGCTTGCATGCTTTTGCAGCGACTTGTGAAAATGAAGGAGGAGTGTGAAATATGTACAGAAATAGTATGAGGATTGATAGTAGCATTGAATATCCCACTAGTCTACCTATGACTCCCTCCTCCTCCAAAAAACAGAAGAAAGAACAAAATAATACTAATATCCAGGCATGGAGGTACAAGCCTGTACTATCAACCACTCGAAAGGCAGAGGCAAGAGGATTGTCCATTAAATAAATTCCAGCCAACCTGAGCAATATGATCTCAAAATATAAAGAAAAACAAGTTTTACTTACCTCCATGGTAAAGCAATTGCTAACATACAAGACCACACTACTCTCCTACACACTCACACAAACTTACTGGGCCACAAAATAACAAAGCTTACTTTTGCTATCTCTAAATCCAAATACATAAAAGTTACCTTGTTTACAAAATATGAATTTAGTATCACACATTCACCACATTAAGAACTATGTATAAAAATATACATATTATTATGCTCAGTTTCCATACCTGTTTGCATCACAGATATAACATAAAACCATTTTCATCTTACATCAAGAATTTTAATATAAATGAAAAGGTAGTTCAAACTTTAATATTCACTGTAATGTATATTTGAGTTAAGTAGCTAATATTTTTGCTTTAATAAAAACATATCTAGAAGCAATAGTCTCACATAACTGGCATCTCCATATAGTTCAAGCTCAAAGGTGGGATGAGTCTTTTCCAAGGGAGTTTACTTTTCCTCCATTTTATGAAAATTTAGCAAAAAAAATGCCTTTTTTAAGTAACAAAACTTGCTCATTTTTAATAAAACAAAAACACAATACCTCAAATCACTACTTTTGTTAAAATATGACAACCTATAATACCAACCTGGGTTTCCAGGTCACAACAAGTCTGGGAACTCCAAATTGAGAACCATGAATCTACAATATATTAAGTTATAAAACATAAAATACAACCATTAAGAGAAAACCAATTTTTCACAAATTAACTTTTAATTTTAACCATGCTAATATGTCTTTGTCCGAATCCTAGAATTTTTTTTCCTGTAGCTGAAATTCCACACATGGTCTCCACCTCCCCCCAAAGAAATGCCCTTTCCAGATGAGCTCCTGAGAACAGAACTATGTTTCTTCGAAGTCAGCAAGCTATTTATAAAATCTTCAGTAGCCCCAAGGGAAGATCAATTGGCAAGTATAAAATTGCCTTCTACATAGTCTAGTAGCTGTCTGCATGTTCTTAAGCAGAAGTCAGTGATAATCAACAAATAAGATCCATGGAATGTGATCATCTTAATGTGGATGTTTCATATTAAAACAAGAAAATGCTACTAATTTTTATGACCCTATAAAATATTTGTGTCATCTACTAAACTGGCAAGTATATAAATAAAAAATAATGTATTTTCACTACCATACTTCCATTTAGAGCTGCAAAAAGCAATACTTTAAATATAAAACACAATTTCAGTTATATGAAAATATAGTTTATCAATTCATATAAGATTTTTAAAATAGAAGTGGTCACTACTGAATATATGCTAACATTTTAATCATTACTACAAAATAGGCATAATTTCAATTTGCATATGTACTTTTTTCCTATTTACACAACTTAATTGAATTAGTTTTCTTTAAAATATTCATTCAAAACTACAGATTATATTCCAAAATCTGTTCAATTGCTGTAGCTATACGCATTCAATAGAGTTGAATGGTGGTAATAAAACCCAAATATCCACACTGGAGGCTATCAACTTCTTAAATCTCATCCTCCTGAAACAACAGAACTCATTTTGAATTTTTAAAAAAATACTCATTACACTGAATCAAAAAAAAGTAAGAGGAAGAAATGTGTTCATGTTTAGCATGAGTTACCTGAATATATTCTCCCCTCACTGCCCCCTCTCTTTCTTCACTCTATAAGGCTTTTGCTTCTTGCAAGCTTACATATGAAATAATCATTCATTAGTAACATTACACAGTATAACTATAAAATTGTAGGCCAGACACTACACCAGGCAGTGGATATCAGGAGATTTACAAGACAAACAAGATCCTTGTTCTAACTATGTTTACAAGCTGGTTTATAATATCTTGTTGCAATGGATAAATGTGTCTACCTATGTTTGTGATTCCTTATCATTTGTATTGTGCTTATTCTATGTCACACATTTCCCTAACAGCTTTACAATTACCTCAACTTACTCATCTTAATTGCATAATCATATACTTATCAGTGGAGCTGGGAAATTGCACAGTGGATAGAATGCTTGCCACACAGCATAATGACCTGCGTTAGATCTCTAGCACTCACCTAACAGCAAAATGGTGTGGCACACGCTTATAATCCCAGCACCAGGAAGAAGGCAGTTTCTTAGGGCTTGTAGGCTAGCTAATCTAGCCAAATTGGTAAGGTCCAGGTTCAGTGAAAGAACCTGTCTGCAATAAGGTAGAGAGAAACTGAAGATACCTATCATCAATCTCTGACCTCCACATGAAAATGCACCTCATACACATGTGCACCCACAGATACGCATACACACGTGCACATCACACACACAAAAATATAAACAAAGCGTCACTCAATAAATGATGAAAAGAAGTTAGTTGCACATAAGTTTTATAAATTAAGAGCTATATAAATTAGAATTTCCTAAAGAATAGTTGTACCAGATCATGAGAGAAACATTGATGTAGAAAATTATGATAGAATAAAAATGATCTAACTAGTACTAGTGAATACTTCTGGAAACTAAGTTGTCACTGAAATTCTGTTATTTTAAAATACATCATGTCTATATTAATGTGCTACAACATTTAAATCACAATTATATTTTGGGGAATCTGATAATAAATGTTAAGTTAACCATACCATGAATTCTAAATTTCAGCAGTTATAAATAATTCAAGATTATTGTCTCATCACACTTTCATGGAAATCAGTTAACTAGTTTAAAAGTCAATCTCAAACCTTTCTTATCAAATTACCTAAATTTGAAAATCTGGCATATCCTTTTGTGAGGATGTTAACCTTTATGAACTGACTGATGAAGTTTATATGTATTCTGCTGGGTTTAATGTGTCTTTCACACGTGCTCATTTATCCCATAAGGATCTTGCCTTTATAACTTCTAATGTAGAAAAAAGTCAATCCATACTCACTGAGAATAAAAGCTTCTACTTATCTAATAAACATTTGTTGAGCATCTTCTACAAGCAGACCTATTTAAAGAGTTCTGCCAGTCACTGAACTGGCCATACCCAGACAATGAGGCTTTTTGTTGACCTCAGGGGAAATAAAACATTGGATAAATGCAAGCATTGCCCAAGAAGGAAGTGAAAAGGCTTTAGAGAGATTTAAGGTGTTAGCACACTCTGGGCTATCTGCAGTAAATGGAGTAGGGATGGGGGTGTGATGCCAGACCTCACGTAGTGGGATCAGCTTTGAGCACGAGGACTATACACAGGACTAAAAGGTACCCCTGAAAAAGGGTCATTAAAGGGTTTCAATTTTCCAGTGGCTCCATGCATCAAATGAGGAATAGACTTTGGATAGGAAAAATGTTGTCTCTAATTTATTAACTTCTAACACACTTAGCATTTCCCTTAAGGATCATTGTAGTGGACAAATTACAGAACTGTTTCCAAGAACACTGACCTTGCAGACAGTGGAAATCACACACTTCCATATCTTATCTCAATTGTTAGATATCTTGAAATAATGTTTACATGATTAGGTACTTATTAAGTTAGTCACCAATCTGTTTACTGTTTAATACAGAAGATTAACACAATTCTATATTATATCACAACCATACTTTTTTTTCTTTTGAAGGTTGTACTTCATTAGTTGGTTTCTTGGGCAATGAGTCCTGTGTGTGTGTGTGTGTGTGTGTGTGTGTGTGTGTGTGTGTGTGTGTGTGTGTGTGTGTACATGTATACATGTCATTTTTGTGCACAAAAGTTTAGGAGACCAAAAGGTCAATATCAGGTGTCTTCTTTAATCTTTCTTCACCTTATTTTTAAGACAGGGTGCCTGCTAGCCTTACAGCTCACATGTTCAGCCAGACTAGATGGTCGGCAAACCCAGAGCTCTTCCTGTCTCAGCACTAGGACTACACACCTCTGTACACAGCTATCTGCATGGATGCTAGAAATCCAAACTCAAGTCTTCATGCCTACATGACAAATACTTTACTGACTCAGCCTGTGTCTGATGGTCAGAGGACAGCCTCAGATGTCATTCCTCAGGCAACATCCATCTTTTGTTGAGACAGGGTCTCTCACTAGCCTGAAAGTCACCAACTAGTTTAAACTGGATGGTCAGTGAGTCCTGGGAATCCACCTGTCTCTGCTTTCCAGTGGGATTGCAAGCCTATTCAACCATGTTCAGCTTTTATTATATGGATTCTAAAGACTGAACTCAAGTTCTTATGCTTACAAGACAAGTACTTTACTGACTGGGCTATTTTCTCAGAACCAATAAGGTGTTTCCTTTCACTTTAAAATGCTCTTGTGGAGGTGAACTTCACAATTTCCAAAAAGATCCATAGCACAGACCATTAGCCTTTCACTTTATTCTGAAAAGTGCCTTTCCTCGATATCCCTTCCTTCCTTCTCTGTCCCATACCTTCACTGTTCTGTCTAGAGACAGCTCACAGAAACAAAAATAAAATCAAAGCAAAAACAAATGTGCACACACACTCTCAAAGAAGTCCTCCACTTTCACTCTGTCCACCAAACCCAACTACCACCAGACATCGGTGTCATGTGTTCTGTCTTTTGTCCTGACTGGGTGGTTATACACCTATGGAGACAACTCTCCCCTGCGCTTTTTCTAAATCTGCCTCCACTGACCCACAATGCCATGGCTCCCCACCCTCTGCCCTGAGTTTACTAGATCATTGCCCTTACCTTCATTTATTCAAAACGATCAAAACCGAAAATTGTTCTTCATCCCATTTCCAACCCTTTACCAATTATTTTCCCTTAAAAGAACTAGCCCCTCTCTCTCTCTCTCTCTCTCTCTCTCTCTCTCTCTCTCTCTCTCTCTCTCTCTCTCTCTCACACACACACACACACACACACACACACACACACTTTAAATCCTTTCTACACCCTTTAAAACACAGCCTGACTTTTACCTTTTCCCATCAAGCCCACCCCTGCAGCCTAGCCCACCAGGGACATCGGTCTGTTCACTCCCACCTCTGTCCTAGCCCTACTGTCCCTCTCTGTGACGTCAGTAACAACTCATGTTACACATTGGATGAAAACATTCCTATGACTTTCCACATAACTAAAAATAAAAACCAAGTTCCTCCAGCCTGCCTACAAGACCAAACATGACTAGCTGTGTGCTGCCTCCCAGAATGCTTTCATCTGGGATCCCACCACTGCAGGCCTATTGGCCTTCTGACTTCTGTTCCTGAGCCACTCGGCGCCTTAGGTCTGCTCCTGTCCACTCTGCCAGGAAGCTCTTCCTCAATATGAAATATATGGTGAAAGGAAGTCACTCTGAATCCATGAATATCACTCTAGTCTTTCCTTTTCTCTAATTCTGTGAACAGAAAGTATCGAGTTGAAGACTTTGGAAGATTATGAAGATCTATTACATATGGTAATTCACTGAATTTTAAGTCCCCTCCTAAACAAGACCTTCAAAGGATCAATGAAGGAGCATAGCTGAGAGATGGTTGCTCTTTCTTACAATCCAGTATCATCTATGAGTATGGCAGAGAGAGAGAGAGAGAGAGAGAGAGAGAGAGAGAGAGAGAGAGAGAGAGAGAGAGAGAGAGAGAGAGACTCCCTATTAAGCCAAAAATAACACTTATTTAGTCTTTGTTTTTAAAAATTAGGACACACATAATTATATTTATACTTATACCTACATAGAAGTTTAATTTAAAACTAGTTTTGCAAACTTAAAACAGAAGATAAAAATAAGAGATGGAAACTCAATTGTGACTAACACAAATAGCTTTAAGTTTTGAAAGTGGATTTTTGTTGTTTGTGGTTTTTGGTTTTGTTTTGGTTTTGGTTTGGATTCGGTTGGGGTGGGTTGGCTGGTGTGTTGGGTGTTTTGTTTTCATTTGGTTGGTTTTTGTGTTTTTTTGTTTGTTGATTTTTCTGATTTTTTTTTGTCATTGTTGTTTTTTGAGATAAGTTCTCCCTGTGTAACTCAGGCTGGCCTCCAACTGTCAACACCCTCTCCTTGGCCTCCTGAGTGCTGGGATGACAGGCATGTGCCACACCTGTCATGTTATCATTGTTGAGAATTTCTTTAGCCTTGGGTTTTTTCAAACTCATAGCTAATTTGAACTGTTTAAAAATTCAACAGTTCTGGCTCCAAACACTAAATTAATTTTAGGAATACAAAATTAACCTAGACAAAAACTCCTCATACAACTTTCTTTCTTAAGATTATTATAATCTTAATTGTATAATTAAGACCATTTCAGGATATGACATTATTATAAGTCTTTTCACAAATTTCCAGGTGTTAATATCATATAATTTTCTTCTCATCAAGCAATTAACTCTGAACAGCCAGCACAGACTCTAATCCTCCTGTGCCCTCTGGATTATCCCTGAAGGGTAACACAGGTGAAAACACACAGCTGCCTTCTTCCACACCATCATCCTCTTCTCAGGCACATTCCTTAACCTCATCAATTCTCACTACTGATTAGTGAAAAGCAGGACCAGTCATCAATGAAAAACTGATTTGAAACCAGAGCAAACACTCCTTTAAAAAAATAAAATCAAGTCATTCTTCCCGAAAGCAAAATCCTGTATCAAATTAGATGATTCTCTGTCCCAGACTCTGTATGACACTCAAAAGTTAAAACAGGACCACAGGGGAGAAGCCTGCCTCACATCTCGGCTGTCCTCCCAGGAGAGCTCCAGCACACAGCGCACTGTGGAGGTGGTTCAAGGGGACAACTGTTTCCCAGATCATGAAATCTGGAGCAGAGGCAAGGCAGCTACCTGCAGGACCTCAGACAACCTGGCTCCAGTTCTGCCTCCTGTCACTCAGCTCTCCCCCTGAATCCTCTATGCCATTCTACTGTCCTTAGGATTTGTGTTTAGTGTGAACTGGGATTGGGGAGACAGGAAATAGCTAAAGAAGAGTTCACATTCCAAACAGAAAGATTATGCTTAGAATGTTTTAACCTTGAGGGGATGGATAATGAGAATGCTTACCAGATTCTCTGTGAACAAATTTCAAAGGCATAATTAACTATGGTCACCATGCTATTCATTCTATTTCTGGGACTTGTCTTAGGTTTTACCCTTGACCAACAGCTTCCGTTTCTCCCACAACCTAACCCCTGGTAACCACTAGTCTACTTTCCAGATATACTTCAATAAGTTATGTTTAATTTAACATCTCTTCCAAGTTCCTGGTTTCAGGCTGTATCCCACAGTGGTTTCACCATTCCTGCAAAAGAGTGCATGGGGTGAGTACTCCAGAGAAAGGAGGTAAAGCCGCATCTCAATGGAAATGGTTCTCAAGTCTTAACCTTGTTGTTAACTAAACTTAACTAAAACAAAAAGCAAATCCATTTACTGTACCTCTTCTGAATAGAGCAATCAGTCTTTTTGGAAATGTTTCTAACAGTTGCTAATTTAATCAGTTATTAAATGTTTATATATAAAATAACAACCAAAAGGTAAGCTTTAAAACTCTCCATTCTTATTAGTTAAAATGAACTACTCTAAAACTGCAGGCTTTTCTGACCCACATAATAAAGAGGATAAAAGAACACCAATTCTATTATGGGATTGCTGAAGAATGGAACCATAACCATTCATTTGAAGTTAGACACCTGAATGGAACCTGGGCAGAAGAAACACATCAAACACCCAATGAAGCATGACTTCAAAAGGTGCAGGCTGCAAACTTCTGGGAACCAGCCTGCTGAAGCCAGAGCTCCAACATGGTGGGCCTGGAAGTTACCTTCCACCTGGGAGGCCAAGCGCAGTGTCACCACAGGTTCTGCTGAAGATAATTTCCTATGGATTCAGCCAGCAAGATTTATGTTCAGTAATGAAACAAGTATGAATCACATGGGGGCTCAGTAAGATTGCTTTGGTTCTCCTTTGGGCAAGTTATTTAACCATTCTGGATCATGATTTTTTTTCTTAGTATTCACACAGGTATTAAATTTGATTGTGCTTGATTATGTTTCCAACAATACCTGGAATATAGCAAGCCTTATTTCTACTTGAAAATAACTAAGAGTGCTTTTTAGGATCAATGTGTCACATGACCACTGGATATAATAAATGGATAACTATTCTGTTAAAGCAAACAAGAATACAAACATACATACATACACACATACATACATATACACATGCTGTGTAAGATGAATATATTATTAGATTTAAAGGTACTGAAAAGTACTGTGAAACATGGTTATGAATGAAGATAAACTGATTTATTTTCTCTGACTATTTTTCATCCTATAATTATCTCAGAGGAAACCAGGGGTTAAGAGTTCAATTTGAGTTTTAAAATTGTCCTGCAGCACAATTATGGCTACTAAACACATTTCCAAACCAAAGTTAATGACGATGGGTACAAAGCACATTAAAAACATAACGTATCCTCAGATGTTTTTACTATGGCTAATCATATCTAAGAATGGGTTAACTGCAAAAACTACATGTCTGCAGCTGTAAGTAAAAGTAAGCTGGGAATAACTTACCTGAAAATGGACAAGATTTTATAACAATTATGGTTTCCCAGGAAATATATCTAGGATATTTATAAAATATTTTTCAGTGTTCTATTTATTCTGTTTTGGTTTAGTTTATGTGTTTTGAGACAGTCTCTTGTTATTTATCACTAGCTGACCCAGAACTCACCCTATATGGCCTGGCCTCAGACATTGCCTGAGTACAATGACTGCAGGCCCCACTGGGCTATGCTCTATTCATTTTATACATCAAATATATATTTATATTAAAGAATTGGATAAATTAACATCAAGATTTATTTACGCTTCCTAGTAAACCAGGTTAAGAAATAGCTTTGAGTCAATCATTTTAAGCAAATATTTGAAAGGAATTCTTGATTTATACATTATATCCTGGAATACAATGTAAAATTGCAGGTTAGGGTTTGGTGACATTTCTGATCATCTGTGTCCTATGGTTCTTCGAACCACTGACCATTTCTTCACTCTGAGCTGATGTTATTACCAAGGAGTAAACCAGAACACACAAAATAGAGCTCTATTGCTTCATGAACCCAGGCTTCTGTGACGTTTCACTTGGGTTCATGAAAAGTTATATTTCAGAACATAGTTTTCATTTTCCCTAGATACCCAAAGCTACACCAAGACACAATCTTATCATTATCACCCCTCCACTCCACCTCCCAGGTCTCAAGGAAAAGAACTATCACCAATCAAGACCAAACTATCCAACTGTACGTTCCAATTAATCTCCACTATTTTATGTCTTTCGTTCTTCTGAACGCCTCTTTTTCTACTTAGATAAAATAAAATCTTAAAATTAAAATCACTTATTTCTTTTTTAAAACTTGAACTATTTTGTGATGTGGCTGCTAAAATTTTAAAATCACAAATGTTATGTATTACATTCCTGACATTAGAAAGGGGGGCAAAGGCCACTGCCTGTCCACTACCTGATAGCATTACTCGTTCTTGGAAGTGCTCATGATTGACCAAGACCTTTTTTGAATGGTTGTCTTCTGTCTTCCTTGTATAAAAACTTTGTTATAAAAATTGATACTGCTCTTCTTCATACTTGCAATTTAAAAGGACTTGTTGCCTTTAAAAGTCCAATTTAAGATCTTGTCTGCAGTCCAGCTTCATGAATGCTGCAAAGGTGGCACCTTATAAACTATGACCTCTTATCTATATGTTGCATCCTGCCCTAGAATTGGTGACACTAAGAGCCCCCAAAGAGGTTAACATTTACGTTTCACCTAAAATCCCATCATAAAAGCAATTTTGCATTCAGAGACAGAAAAAGATAGATAACCCCAGAAGCACTCTTGTTTATAAACCCCACTTCCCATGTATATTTTCTTCCATACCTAATGTGCATAATCCCAATAGAAAAACCTGAATGTAAAACACTTCTTTCTGTAGCCAGAACAAATGGTTGTCAGCTTTACTTTGGAGTGAGTAGCAAAGCAGTTTCTTCATTTGGCAAAGAAATAAAAATGTATACCTGCTAAACATGCTGCCCATATGGGCAAGAAAATATGCCATGAATTAGAATTGTGTTAAAAACCAGAAACATTACATTTGTGGTTTCTAGGCAAAATAGATTAGGTAGTAAGGCAAGTTAAATGAGTAGGCTACCGAGTGAGACTGAGATCAATTTAGCCGTGAAACTGCGGGCAACTCAGTTATCCACATGTGGTTATTGTTACTAACTTGATACGGGTCTCAATATAAAGTGAAGCTGCATTTGGACTCAAAATATACCTCACACTGGCTTCCAACTTGGGCTCCTCTTGTCCTTACAGTCTCGCAAGTGCTGGGGATTGTACTCAAGCACCACGACACCTGGCTATTCTTAAGGATGGCATTTTGTTAAAGGATTTCAAAACATGTTTAGCCCAAAGTAAAATACTACTCCAAAGAAGTTGTAAAGCATGTCAAGATGCAAGCAGAATAAAATATTTCCAGATTATCAAGGTGGCTGCTTTCTCTAATACATGAACTCTGAATGAAACAAAGAACAGGGGCTGAGGACACGTCTCCATGTCTTGGTGGATCAAGCACTTGCTGTACAAGTCTGAGAAACAAGTTCAGGTCCCTAGCAACTTTGATGCCCCTCCACTGTAAATCCCAGAGGCAGAGAAAGGGGATCCCTGGGGAAAGTTGTCCAGCTAGACTAGCCAGACCCAATGGGCTAGCCCTGGGTTCAAGTGAGAGACCCTACCTCGGTAAACAGTGGAGTGGTCAAGAAAATCACCCAGTGTCAACCTCTGACCTATACACGCCCATGCAGGTATGTGCATGCACATCCACAAATCCATGCACACACACGGACACACACCCATATCCTCTATACATGCACACACAAAACTAAACAAAGAGCAATAGTGTACATGAAACAATCCACAGGAACATCTATTTTCTACCACAATATCTAGCAAGTAGTTTTAAGAGCCAGATATAGGTGAGCTAGTATTAAAATAATGACTCTTCACCATCCAGCAGTCATCTTCTTTAACTAACTCACTTGGGAATCTTCCCATAAAGATTATAATGAATATCAGAAATATTACTGAAACTACATCATTTACAGATTTTTGTCCTCATAAACAACAGGAAAATGTCTAGTAACTCACTTAGTAGCAAAAATTAGAGTATGGTCTTAGGAGATAGAATCTTTAAAAATAGAGCTTCACAAAATTTATACCAAATAAATATTTGTCCACCAAAATTGGAACCTAAAATATATTTCTATATCTGTAAGACAAAATTTGATTACCAGAGAGGCTATTAGTGTGAACTACTGTGTAAGATGTTTTGCCAACTGATATAATTTATTATGAGCCTCAACACTTGTTAACCTTACCCCAGGGTCAACTTTTTAAAAGCATCCGTTTAAGAAAATAATTTTAGACAGTGTTAACATGTATAGAAAATAACTGTAGCTAAAGATACACACACACACACACACACACAGTATTGGCAAAGAAAAAAGGTTTTTTTAAAAAAACACTGAGAGCAGAATCAATGCTGTTATCTGACAAATTAAACCACCTTGCATCAAAATACTTAAGGTTTTTAACACAACCAAAAATGACACAGCCAATAAAATCTGTATTTTCTAGGCCTAGAAGCAGCACACGCTCACAGTTTTCAAAGGCTACCAAGAGTTTATTGTATCTATGTTCTTAAAAGCACAAACTTGACGATATTCATATTCCTCTGAGAGTTAAGGAAGGACTTATCCTTAAGAACTGCTGTGTTCAAGAGATGAGAAGCAATCTCCCTTGTTAGGAAGGAGGTGCTGCCACTGTTCCTCAGTAAGGTGCCAGCTAGCCGCTCCTGTGTATGTTGGTGATCTTAACTTGCTGTGCTGGACACTCACTCATCCAGAAAGTGTCAAACACTCCCATTCTGGTGAACCGTTTTATTGGTTCTGGTTCATAAGATTCCTACTATAGAATTTCATCGGCTATGCCAAACCTTAATCTTTTATTGAAAAAAAGTTTAACATCTTTGAATGGGTGGGGGTTTTTTGTTTGTTTTGGTTTTGGTGTTTTTTTTTCTTTTCTTTTCTATTTGTCAGAGATTTGGAAGGCTTTACTTGAAAATATTAGAGCACCTCTTTAGGCCTTTGAGCCCAAAGAAGAGTTTTTAAGCGTACAGACTTGGAAGAGGAGAGCAAAGAGGAGAAACATTAGGGGTTCTGTGGGGTGGGGGGGCTAGCAAACATGTAAGCAAAGAGATAGAAGAAAAAGAAGGAATCTAAGACCATCACGGAACTAATCTTTTCCCCAAACAAACCTGTACATGTAAGGCTCATGCATGAGCCTGGAAACACAACTTGCTTGGTCTCAATGACTTTCTTCAGGCAATAGGAAGTTGGGGTGATCACCTGCAGGCATGCTTATAGGACACAACTATGCCCTCTACAGCCTCAAAGCAGCCTGGGAAAGCTGTTCACACTGAAGCTATGCAAATCCTCAGATACAATGAGAAATGACTGGTAATACTCAAACTACAATGAGCATACGTCAAGTATAATTATACTTCTAATCAGTTTAGCATGATTTACGAATATAAAAAGATACACTGAATCAACAAACTAAACGTTAACTCTGTATGAGTAGCTCTCAAGTTCCCTCCAATACATTGAATTTGCCTTCAAGTTTCAAGAACAACAACAAAGGAGGGGGGAGTCTAATCTCATGTATGGGGATTATCTGGTATCTGTATTTATAATCCATAAATATGCATAACACTCAGGTTGCAAGAGGCTCTTATTCACTCAAAATTTACTCCCTCGCTCACTGAATGTTGATTCTGTGCTTACTATAGGTTAAGAACACGTCAGGATCTACAAAACACTCTAGTGTGCAGACAACAAATGACCTCATGGCTCCAGCTCAAGTCCTATAAGGAGCACAACCAACAACGTGCAGAGAGCATCTAGCTGCATGGCAAGGAAACTGTTAAGTGCCAGAGAGAGAATCTGGATGGTTAGACTGAGGATGTGAACTTGAGCTCAAAAAGAAACCTGAGAAACATCTGATCAAGGATAAGAACAGAGCATTTCAGGAAAGATAAGAAGAGCAAAATTCCCCAATGATGGAAAGCATCCTGAAGGGGAGAGGCTGCCTGTGCTGGGACCTCACTTTTGAAACAGGTGCCTTACTGGTAACAGATATTGAAGGGAGGGGAAATTCAACCCCAACTAGTGCTGGAGAACACTGCATATTCTGTATTAATTCTTAAAAATTCACCAAAGAACATTGCAGAAGAGAGAGTGGAAAGATTTTAAGAGCCACACAGCTGGTCGAAACATTCCCTGAGTGCCAGACAGGAACCAACTGAGGCCTTCATGACCCCACAGTGAATACCATAACCCTACTGAGAAGGGCCCCAGGGTAATGGGACCTGGGGCAAGGGGATAAAACAGTATGACTTGTTATAATATATATAAAACAATTTTTTAAATCACCATGGCCATTACCTATTATAAGCTCTAAAAGTTCTGCAAAAAAAAGCATTATTTCATATTTTACATTGTTAAAAGCACTTGTTTTATAATCCTTTAATCAAAGAGTAGTTGCTTTCTGAATAGGCTCTATAGAACACATTTGGGGGTAGGGGACAGTTATGCTGGACTCTTTAAAACTGTTTTTCTTGACATATATTTCATCAGAAAATGATTCTGTCTTTGGAAACAATCCAACTTCCTACCATGTGTGATATTTGTCCAAGTAAATTTTTTTATTGTCCATAATGAGTTACATTGATTAGTGGGCCAACAATGAGTTGTTATCCCCAATTCCTCATTGCCCCCCTTCCCCAAGTAAATGAACAGCACCTCCCCTTCCCTTCCTATCAGGCAGTTTAGCTGATCATGTATGTCATTCTCACAATGCTAATCTTTCTTTATAATCCTCGGTGCAAAGTAAATGTCTAGATCTGAGTGCTTCAGTCAGTAGCCCAATTAATTAGAAATTGTGCATAGCTTAACACTATCAGAACCTGAATTGCTGGAAGATACAGATTCCCTTTTACTTGTTCACATTCACTAACAAAGTGCTAGAGGCCAGGAATGAAAGCTTCAGGCCAGGCATTTTTTTCTCAATGATCTTATCTGATGTTTACAAACACCTGCTGTGAAGCTGATAAGTAGGGCAGGCATTTCTCTCTCTGAAAGCAGAGTGAGTCAAAAACTCCCTGGAACTGAGTGGTGACATGTCTCTTGACACACATTCCAGCCCATCTCCACTATACAGTAAGTACTGCCTGGATGGCAACCTTCAGTCTCATCCTGTGGATTTCAGCAAAAATTCTTCCTCCTACTGCTTGATAATAAACATCACATGTAAAAATAAATGCATATTTTGCTCTTCCACACCACAGGCACCAAGGCACAGCATACATATGGTTTATAAAAATGAAAGTGATGCAGATTTGGAGGTTCAGGGGGGTTCCTCCAAGTTTGAGTTCTGTCCTACCTTTAATAAGAATTAATAAAGATGGGCTGAAGGATAAATTATGGATTATTAAGATTATTAGGGGAAATTACAAATTGTGGGGTTTATTTAAGGGAGATTGGGACCTAGGAAGGAAAACTAGAGCAGTCATAAACCCTTGGGAGATAGGAAACAGGCTCTCCTATGAAAAACACTGCACAGTTCATAAGGTTCATTTTAAGAAAAAAATTGAGGGTTTAGGGAAAAACTGGAATATACTGGCAAGCACAAAGAGGTGAGTTGAACTGAGGCTTCCAAGGTCAGGTTGAGGTAAAGCTACAAACATGTGGAGGTGAGTTAACAGGCTTGCCAGGAGGATTAGAGGAGAGCCAGAGCACACAGAAGGTAGTTCATAAAGCTCACTTAGGAGAGAAACTGAGGCTTCCAAAGGAGATCAGAGTCCCAAGCACGTGGAAGGCAGAATCTAGGAGCTTGTATAGGGAGATGTAGAAGAAATACATAAATGGCATCTGCCATTTTTATTTACTTATTTTATTTTTTGTTACATTTGGTTTAATTAATTTATTTTTATTTGGATTTACTTATTTTTCTGTGTGTGCAGTGTGTACATACATGTGTATGTGTTTGTGTTTGTGTGGGCACATGTATGTGCATGCAGGTTAATGGGTGTGGATGTCTGAGGTCAATGGTGGGTGTGTTCCTCAAGGATCTCCACTTATTTTTAAGACAGTGTGTCTCATTACCTGGGAGCCCATTGATTTGGCCGGATGGTATCCAACAAGCTGCAAGATTCTTCCCATTTCTGCCTGCTTCCCCAGAACTAGGATTGCAAGTATGTGCCTCTGCACATAACTTTTATATGGGTGCTGGGGGTCAGAACTCAGCTCCTCACGCTTATGCAAGGAGCACTTTACCCACAGATCCATCTCCCCAGCCCCATTTTAGAAGGACTTTTTCAGGGTTCCAAAAGGCAGTATAGGGCTGAAGAAATGGCTTAGTGGTTAAAATGTTTGCCTGCAATGCAGAAGGACCCAAGTTCAATTCCCCAGTGCCCATGTAAAGCCAGATGCACAAGAGGCTCTGGCATATCCTCTCTCTCTCTCTCTCTCTCTCTCTCTCTCTCTCTCTCTCTCTCTCTCTCTCTCTCTCTCTCTCTCCCTCCCTCCCTCCCTCCCTCCCTCTCTCCCTCCCTCCCTCCTTCTCTCTCTCTCTCTCATATATAAATAAAATATTTTTTTAAAAGGCAGTATGCCTTGTTTTACAATCTGAAGACAAGATGGAGAAATAATCTCCTAAAACTAGGACCCTACAAAAGGAGGTGTTTTGCTGCTCAGGTCTGAACTTAATTAAATGAGACAACAATAGAGGGGATTAGGAATGAGGAAAAGGTTGCTGGTTACAGAGAGCTCTTTTAGAAACACGATTGCTTTAATGAGCCAAATTAATAACATTTCATATTAGAAAAACAACTTCCTTAAAAGCCTACTTAAAAAAAAATCTCTCCACTTAGTACTTGGATTTTATTTTTGTAATTATATCATTTTTGAATGTAATAATATGCTGTAGTTTTCATCATATAAATTTTAATTGGGGGATTTATATCTGTTTGGCAGTTAGTATATTTTAATTCCTGTATTTTATGAGCAAAATTGTTATTCTTAGAAATTTTAGATTTTCACTGAAATCAATATGACCTTAGAAAACCAATGATTCCAACTTCAGCAATCTAATATCGTTAAGTATATATTTATTTATCTGTTCTTGTGGGTGGGTATATAGAATTTTTTTCCTTAATTACTAATAACAGAGACTCCTGACAAGAGGCAGAGTAGCGATTATGTATCTGTTTCCATTTTTACTATTGGACAGAACTTTCCAGATATTCCTCTTTTATGGGCATTCATCAGGTAATGCATTTTACTAGCTTCTTTTTTTAATAATGCCTTAGGATGGTAGCAATTGAATAGAAAAAAATGAACATAATAATCACAATGATCCCATACTTTTTATAAGAAAATTTTAAGTCTGTAAAAATAAGCTCCTGCCCACCTGAGAAGATGGCTTTACAAATGAGAGCTAGAACACAGCAGGAGTGGATGGTGGGAAAGAGAGCAAAGTGGGCAGGAGGTGGACCAGGAAGCAATCTTGCCCCTCACGAGTCATGCTGATGACAACCCCAGTGTTGCAGGTGAATGACAGAGAAAGAATGTCCACAATGTCCTTCTGACTCTCATTGAATCTGAGCATGCTGACAGCTTTCAGTGCTCCACCAATACAGGGCAGTCCAAAGTATGACATAAGGTCCCTCATCAGGCCACAGTTAAAGAGCTCATGGTTCATTTATGCTTCACAATATGCCTTCGACAACCTACATCCCACATCTGGGACCATTCTACCAACATCACTTATCTGTTAGCTAGCCATTATCAGAGAAGGAAAAATACAGATTCATATTCTTTTTATAAAATTGTAATTTTTTTCTATTAAAAAAAACAAACTTTCAGATCCTATTCCAATAATCAATGCCCTGGGGAAAGAAGTGATATCCTTAATTAAATAGAAGTATTAGCCTTAAAAAAATAAACAAGGTATTATATGCCTGGCTCCAACATTAAGATCTTCAAAAATATATCATTGTTAAAATCTCTATGAAAATAGTTCATTGTTTAATTCTGTATATATGTGATGTTTATGTATAAGATTTTCTTTTCTCATAAATCCATGTTGATTCATAAGCAGTGAAATTAATTCTTTCTATATTGAGTTCATTATCTTAATATTCATGATGTGCTGTTATGCCCCTTACAGAAGCCCATCTGGCTTACTTTTCAACACAAAAATTGAGCCTAGGCCAGTCATTGCCATCCATTTCTCTTCTCAATGATGTGTTAAGGAAGAGTGGTCCAGGTCTTACCAAGGAAAAGACAACTTGGCTGTGGGCTTCCAGGAATGGTCCTTCCATCTGAATACAGAGGCCTAGAAGATACCACTGTTCTTCATATGGAACATCCTCAGCCATACAAACAATGTTAGCCTGGAACTGACAACCAGAGAAAGGGACCAACAAAGAATGTCAGGTGCTAAAATGGACCTTTCCTCACCTCCTTTAAAAAATCCTGGTCTGCAATCACATTAGCCTCTCTCATCTGCTTCAATCATATCGGGCTCCTATATAACCTGGATCCCCACTGAAAAAAGATTATAGGCTAGACTTTCATTTAAGGTGGTGATGGTAGAGCCATGCTAAAGTAACTAGGGAGGGAAAGAAGGCAAAGCAACCACAGAATATACTCTTATTCCAAAAACTGAAGATTCAGGGGAGATTTTTAGCCTCAGCAGAGAAACAGGAGAAACTCTGGGCTTCTGACAACCACTGCTTTGGCAGCCCTGATGGTGATCTGAGGAGCCATAAGGGCAGGGAACCTGAGCCAGTGGTAGCAGAGACATGGGGAGAAAATTCTCCACTTACACCCACCTTGCAAAGTCAAAAAACTTGAGGGAAACAGCTGGGACTGGCCAGGGAGCACCAGAAAGAGGAGAAGCTTTACAGCAGCTTGAGGTGCCCATCCTTCCCTCATGGACTGGAGCCACTGGAGCCAGAACCTCACAGCACGCAGCACAGGTGATCTAAACAGCAGATTCACAGACCCATCCAGCCCTCAGCCCACCAAAAGTGAGCCAGCCTCATACTCAGCTTGGGTGAGACCAGAGGCCATCTCAAGAGGTAACAGGGTCATCTAGAGCTGATGTGCCTCTGGTGTACATTACCATTCTTAATAGGTGGGATTTTAAAAGGGGATTTGTTGCATTTGATATTTATTGATTCATAGTACTTTGTTGTCTCTACATTCTGTCTTTCTTGGGGGCAGGGTCACTCAGTTCCAGGCTGACCTGGAACCTAGCAAAAACCAGAAATCTCAACCTCTCAGTGTACTGGAATTAGGGTATTAGCTAACACATGCAAATATAAGTATTTTGGCTTTGTTAAGGTTATCTGTTTAATCCCCACCCTTACATAAATACACTGTGGGAGTTCTGATCTACACATCTAAGAATACAGCAAATAATTAGGAAACCCAAGCACTGAATAACTCAAGATGTAAAAAATATCTGCATTATAATACAAGAAATACAAAAATTCTAGACAATATAATTCCACCAAAAACTATAAATCCATCAGAAATTACGCTGAGTGAGGCTGACTTAGATGAGATGTCTGATAAAGAATTCAAAAGAAAGATTATAAGGATGCTCAAGGAAATCAAATTCCAGAAGGAGAACGCAGGAAACCAGTTTAAGGAAATGAGGAGGTCAATACAAGATATAAATAAGGAAATAAAAGCCATAAGGAAATACCAATCAGAAATTCTAGAAATTAAAAACCCAGTAAGTCAAATACAAACTCTGAAGAAAGTCCCACTAATAGAATGGATCAGGGAGAGGACAAAATTTTTAAACTGGAAGACAAGGTGGCAGAACTGGAACAGTCCAACAAAGAGAAGGACAGACTAATAGGAAGGTATGAATTGGAATTTCAAGACATTCAGGACACTATGAAAAGATCAAACATAAGAATTCAGGATATAGTGGAAGGAGAAGAACTTCACTCTCATGGCATAGTAGATATTTTCAACAAAATCATATAAAAGAATTTCCCCCACGTAGGGAAAGTGAAATGCAGATAGTAGGCATCTAGAACACCAAATGGATAAAACCAGGAAAGAACCTCCCCTCACCATATTATCATTAAACTATTGAATGCACAGAGCAAAGAAAATGTTTTGAAGGCAGTAAAAGAGAAGCAACAGGTAACTTATAACGGCAAACCCATTAGAATAACTGCAGATTACTCAACACAAAGTTTAAAACCCAGAGGGCTTGGGGTGATGTATTCCAAGTTTTGAAAGAAAACAACTGTCAGCCAAGATTATTATATCCATCAAAGCTATCTATCACAATTGAATGGGGAAAAGGACTTTCCACAACAAAGACAGGATAAAGGAAAATATGTCTACATAGCAAGGTCTACAAAAAAATAGTTGAAGGGATCCCTCAGACTAAAGAGAAAGAAAAGTCCACACATGAGAAAACAGGAAAAAATAAGCCATATTCAAATAATAGATAATACAAGAGAGTAAAGGAAAAACTACAAAAAATTGGCAAGAATAAATACACACCTTTCAATAATAACTCGTAACATCAATGGCCTAAGCACACCAACAAAAAGACGCAGACTTATAGACTGGATTAAAAGGCAGGATCCTTCTGTTTGTTTACTCCAAGAAATGCACCTCTCCATAAAAGACAGACACCTGCTTAGGGTGAAAGGATGGAAAACATTATTTCAAGCCAATGGACCTAGGAAACAAGCAGGTGTTGCTATCCTAATATCAGACAGGATAGACTTCAAACCAACAGTAGTTAAGAAAGATAAAGAAGTCCATTATATATTAATCAAGGGAACAATTCAACAGGAGGACATTACAATTCTAAATATATATTCATCAAACACAGGTGCTCCCAATTTCATTAAAAAAAATACTACTAGAATTGAGGTCCCAATAACACCAAGCACAATTGTACTGGGAGACTTCAACACCCCACAATCACCCATTGATATGTCACCCCGGCAAAAAATAAACAAACATCTGTACTAAAAGACACTATAAAACAAATTGACCTAACAGACATCTACAGAACTCTTGATCCAAATGCCATAGAATGCACGTTCTTTACAACAGCACATGGAACATTCTATAGAATAGACCATACGTTAGGA
The DNA here is from genome assembly GCA_004024765.1 of Zapus hudsonius. Taxonomy (NCBI): domain Eukaryota; kingdom Metazoa; phylum Chordata; class Mammalia; order Rodentia; family Dipodidae; genus Zapus; species Zapus hudsonius. Next base: position 25,265 of record PVHP010005867.1, read on the forward strand.
CATAAAGCAAATCTTAACAAAGTCAGGAATATTGAAATAATTCCCTGTACTCAATCTGATCACAATGGAATTAAACTACAAATCAATAGCAAGAAAAACTATAGAAAAGAAAAAAGAACTACAGAACATACACAAACTCAAGGAAATAAAAAAATCATCCACTCAAATGAAAATGAAAACCAAACATATCAAGACCTTTGGGACACAATGAAGGCAGTCCTTAAAGATAAATTTGTAGCTGTAAGTGCTTATGTTAAGAAACTACAAAGGTCACAAGTAAGCAACTTAATGCTTCACCTTAAGGTCTTGGAAAAAGAACAAGGCAAACCAAAAATCAGCAGATAAGAAGAAATAATAAAGATTAGGGCAGAAATTAATGAATAGAAACAAAAAATACAAAAAAATCAATGAAACAAAGAGTTGGTTCTTTGAAAGTATGAACAATATTGATAAACCCTTAGCAAATATGACCAAAAGAAAGAGAGAAGAGACACAAATAAAAAAGACACAATTATAATGATGCCAATGTAATTTAGAAAGTCATAAGGACATACTTTAAGAACATATACTCCACCAAGTTAGAAAATCTGAAAGAAATTATTTCCTTAATGTATATAACCTACCAAAATTAAATGAAGATGAGATAGACCATATAAACAGACCTATAAAATCACAGAAATCCAAGCAGTTAAAAAAAATATCTCTTTGCTAACAAAAAGTCCAGGCCCAGATGGATTAAGGGCTGAATTCTACCAGACCTTCACTGAAGAACTAACACCAAAGCTTCTCAAAGTTTTCTGTAAAATAAAGAAGGAAGGAATAATACCAAACTGCTTTTACAAAGCCAGCATAACCCTGACACCAAAACCAGACAAAGACAGGAAAAAAAAAAAAAAGAAAATTACAGACCAATCTTGCTCATGAACATAGATGCAAAAATTCTCAACAAAAACTGGCAAACAGAATACAAGTTTTCATCAATAAAGATCATTCACCCAGACCAGGTCAGATTTATCCCAGAGATGCAGGGATAGTTCAACATACACAAATCCATAAATGTAATACACTATATAACTGGACTGAAGGACAAAAAAATGCATGATCATCTCAATAAATGCAGAAAAGGTGTTTAACAAAAATCCAACATCGCTTCATGGTAAAAGTCCTAAAGAAAGTGGGAATACAAGGAATGTATCTCAACAGAATACAGACCATTTATGACAAACCTACAGCCAACATCATAGTAAATGGAGAAAACTTGAAACATTTCCACTAAAATCAGGAACAAGATAAAAATGTCCACTGTCCCCACTTTCATTTAACATAGTACTGGAAGTCTTAGCTATAGCAACAAGGCAAGACACACCAACAAAAGGGGTATGAATGAAAAAGGAAGAGATCAAATTATCATCATTTGATGATAATATGATTCTTTACATAAGGGACCCTAAAGACTCTAATCAGCAGACTGTTAGAGCTCATAAACACTTTTAGCAATGCAGCAGGATACAAAAATCAACACACAGAATTCAGCAGCCTTCCTATATACTAACAACAAACGGGCTGAGGCTGAAATCAAGGAAACCCTCCCATTCACAGTTGCCTCAAAAAACAATAAGGTACCTAAACAAGGAAGTGAAGAATCTCTACAATGAAAACTTTGAAACACTCAAGAGAGAAATTGCAGAAGACACTAGGAAATGGAAAGACCTATCATGTTCTTGGATTGGAAGAATTAATATCGTGAAAATGTCAATCTTACCAAAGGCAATCCACATATTTAATGCAATCCCTATCAAAATACCAATGACATTCTTTACTGGAATAGAAGAAACAATCCTAAAATTCATTTGGAATCATAAAAAAAAAAAACTTGAACAGCCAAAACAATTCTAGGTTAAAAAAAAAAAAATAAGCCTGGTGGTTTCACCATACCTGATTTTAAGATATAGTACAGAGCCATAGTAACAAAAATAGCATGGTACTGGCACAAAAACAGACATGTAGATCAAGAACAGAATAGAGGACCCTGATACAAACCCAGACATTTATAACCATCTAATTTTTTTTACAAAAAAAGCCAAAAAATATTCACTAGAGAAAAGATAGACTCTTAAATGGTGCTGAGAAAACGGGACCTTATCTCTCTCCATGTACAAGAATAAAGTCCAAAAGAATCAAAGGCCTTATTATCATGCCATAACCCTGAAACTGCTAGAGGAAAAAGTAGAGTAAGCACTTAAACATATTGGCATAGGCAAGGACTTCTTGAACATAACCCCAGTAACTCAGAAGTAAAATCACTAATCAACAATTGGCACCTCACAAAATTAAAAAGCTTTTATACAGCAAAAGACACTGTGAGCAGAGCAAAGATGCAACCTACACAATGGGAGGAAATCTTTGCCAGCTATACATTTGACAGAAATTTAATATTCAGGATTTACAAGAACTCAAAAAATAAGAAATCAAACAACCCGAATCAAAAACTGGGCTACAGAAATGAATAGAGAGTTCTCAAAAGAAGAAATACAAATGGTATATAAACATCTAATGTTCTACCTCGTTAGCAATCAGGGAAATGCAAATTGCAACTACTCAGATTCTACCTCACTCCTGTCAGAATGGCTACCATCAAGAAAACAAATGACAATTAATGCTGGTGAGGATGTGGAAAAATAGGAACCCTTCTACACTGCTGGTGGGGATATAAACTGGTGCAGTCATTGTGGAAAGCAGTGTGTAGGCTCCTGAGAAAGCTGAAAATAGATTTACCATATGACCCAGCTATACCACTCCCTGGCATATATCCTAATGACTCTAGTCACTACCTTAGAAATACGTGTTCATCCATTTTTATTAAGGCTCTATTTACAATAGCTAGGAAATGGAACCAGCCTAGATGTCACCAACTGATGAATGGATAATAAAAATTGTTCATTTATGCAATGGAGTACTATTAAGTGGTAAAGAAAAGTAAAATTGTGAAATTTGCAGAGAAATGGATGGATCTGGAAAAGATTATGCTACGTGAAGTACTCAGGGCCAGAAAGTCAAATGTCACATATTCTTTCTCATATGTGGATCCTAGCTACAAATATTTCAGCTTGTATGTGATTTGGGGTGAAAGTCAGTAGTAGAGGCCAGTAAGCTACAGAGGGGCTATAAGGGAGGGAGGAAAGAGGAGACTTAAGGAGAGGGTATTGTATATAAGAAAGTAAATGAACAGATTACTAGGGGAGCAATGGCCTAAGGGGAGCCAGGGGAAGGGACTGAGTAAAGGAGGGGTAGGAAGAGGGTTCGTCAAAATTTAAGAGGTTTAGAATAAGTCATATGGAAACCTACTTCTTTGGATAATGGAACACCCAGTAGGAATAGACTATTACTAGAAAAATTTCACTGCTTGGCTAAGAGATCCACTTAAAGACAAGGAACCCTTAACTGGAACTGAGATCCATGGAAAATCCAATGGAGACCAAGATCTCAGGCTCCTAGGAGAAATTTCCACTATCAGAGAGCTGCAGAGAGGCTACACCCATTAGAAACTTGCCAAAATAGCAATGTTGTCTCATTTAACCTATATTGATCTCACTCTCCAATGGAGATTCTGTTTGTATTTTTCAAAAGGCAGTGAGAGAGCTGGGGACAACTCAATTCCACCAACAAGGCACTGGATGATGGCTGACATCCCGGCAGGAGACAAACCACCCCTGACATTCACACAGGGCCCAAATGAAACCTATGAGAAAGTGAGGAGACAAACAGGAGACCAATCAGCACAGCAAGTCTGATAACCCATGAAAGGTCAATGGTGACAGATACCCAACACAACCCAGGGCAAAGATCCAGAGATACTTAAGGTTTCAACAATAAAGCAGACGTAAAACTCACCCATCATGACTCAGGGAACTGAGCGAAAGAAGGGGTGGAAAGAATGTAAGAGCCATAGTGGGGGAGAATATCCAGAGACATTGCACCCCTCAGCAACAATACACAAAGGGGGAAGAAAAAAAAAACAACTGGCTACCTCTGGTGCAGTTCATAACCCCCGACCCTATGGACAGATCCAGTATGCGCACTGAGGAAGGACCCCAGTGGGTAGGGGACAGAGAAGAGGGAAATGGGGACACCTTCACAAGATTTGCTCATACAATGTATATACTTATTCATAATCAAGATATTTTTAAAAATTCAGTGCTAGAGATGGGATACCTTCCAGGGAGTTGTTGACCAGGGAGGTTCGTGAGGCTGTGAAAACATGGCAGGTCATTGCCAAGGCTCTTGGTTGCCCATCAGAATGAGATCCTACTGCTGAAGACCACACATGCTTGAGCTGCAGGTCATTGATAAAGCATGCTGGAGCTGAGCTGGAATAGCTGACAGAAAGCTGGAAAAAGCTGTGGCTACATGCAGCCCTATGGGAAAGAGAAGTCATCAATGGTACACAGCAGTGGACCTTGCAAGCCTTAAGACGAGCCAGCCTGGCCAGATGTGCCAACTGGTGCAATAATGGGGGAAACCAATAGCTCTCTAATTGGTTTTCTAAGTGGACCTCCAGTCCACTCCATGAGAGGGAATAAATACCTGGTATTGAAGACTTAAGCGAAAGCCCATGGCAGGGGGTGGTCATGAGCCCTAGCAGAGTAACGCCTGCTGTTATCAGCCTAAATACATAAATAAAAAATGCATATAAGACTGCCTCATAATTTTTAAAATGACCACACCCATACAATAATGCTACTCTCACTTTTGTCTAGAGAAGATTCTCTTTTTCAGATGACGGTGACCACTGGGATAACTCAAAAGACACCATAGTGCTGAGAAGAAATGACAGTGGAGTGTTCAGCACTGGGTCATTTCTATCACACTTCCCAAGGTTCAGGGTCTATTGCAGAAGAGGTGGTGGAAAGATTGTAAGAGCCAAAGGAAGTGTAGAACTGCTTACAACGCAAACTTCCAGACACAAAATGGCCTTGATATTCATGACTTCACAGTGCCTGATAATACCTACCTACACATTATGGGAAGAAAAGATGACAGCAAAACAAATCAGAGACTAATTGAGAGGGGGAAGAGATACGAAGGAGAGTGAGAAGGGAATCATAATGATTCATTGTCTATAATTATGGAAGCTATCAATAAAAAGTTTAAAATTAAAATAAGATTAAAAAGATTATATACTTTCATTTATAGCTAGAATCATTGTACCTAATATACCAATGAAACACAGTGTCCATTAAAGTTGATTAGTAAATGACTCACAGACTCCATTCACAACCACAAATTTTAATAACTGAAATTGAAAAGGTAATAGAAACAGGACAATAATTTGAATTATATATAATTTTACTATACTCACAGATCAATATAGAAGTTTACCTAACAAAAATATGCCAACCTCCTTATTTAACAAAAAAGTTGCTTTTTATGAATCATTCTTAAATAATTTTTGTCTTATTTCACAATTATCTGTTATTCTATCAAACAAAAGTAAGTTGCCACATGCCATGAAGATAGTAAAAGAAAAAGTTCTTATTTTAGAACTTGTTTATTCTAATAATGGTTTCAGAAAATGATTAGAATAGCTAAAAGCATATCAGGTTGAATACTATTTGGGATGATGCACAACTTTCCGGTCTGTATTTTAGCTAAACAATGAAGCAGTTAGAATCTGTAAGATGCAGAATCCAGTGAAGAAAGAAAAGACTAACCATCAGCTGCTAAGGTCACTGCAGTCACAGAACTGGCAGCCAAGCAAGGGAAGTAAGTATATGATGAACAGAAGCATCATTTGTTTGGTTAGGCTAGTTTCCTTAGCTTCCACTTGGGAGATACATGTGTGCTGGCAATAAGGCTGATTATAATGATATGGTAAGTTAAGGCATAAAATTTTTAACAAAAATAAATTTTAACTATATAATGAGTACCTCAATTAAACATTTAAGTCTATGTTACTACAACTGAAAGAAATTGGTGCTTAGCCATAAGGACAGGCTGGCTGTTTGTAGCTAAGGGTTCTGTAGTACTCCTGGTTCTCCTTATTTTCAATTCATAAACTCTGATCACTCATTCCTTCTCCTCAGCTACTGGTTTCTGAGAATTATTTTCCAGCCATGCAAGCCCTGAACTGAAGGGAAACTCCACGAGGCACAGGTATAAATGCCAGCCTTTCCTTCAGCCTTATGCACAGCATCTAGCAGCCCACCAAGAGAGAAGCAGGTACGTAAAGGGAAATTTTCCATGAAGTCAGTTTTCCCACCAACCCCCAAGAGCAAAGGGCCTCTGCCCTTGGCCTGGTCGACTTCAGCATTCACCAGATTTATGAAAACCAGCTTCCAAGCTTTTTAAAGTGCTTCTGAGGCTCTTTGGTGATGCTGATATGGGATGCAAGTGGAGAAAGGACCTCCATAACAACATTCTTCCATGCAGCATTTGAGAGGGTTTCTACCTAACAGGAAAGCCTGCTCTCTGCCATAAACAATGCCTACATGTAGAAACATTTGTATTTGCCCAACATTGGTACCAAAAATCAACTTGTAAACATTTCCTTTGGACATCACCAGAGCTTAACCATAAGTCAAAAAATATAATTATATCTAACACATACATTTTAGGAATATCATTTCTCATTCAAATGCAACCATTACTCAAAGCTTAGCCAAAAAAAAAAAAAATGTCACCACACCATCATGGAAAGAACCAAATATTAACACTAAGATGTTTCTGTGACCTTACATTGGTTCAGCAGATTGGAGGCAACACTGTCCCTGGGGAGACGTAAGTAGGTCCCCCAGAAGTTTAGGAATCTTTAAGAGTTGCTTAAGGCAACTACAAAAGACTAAGTAGGCTGCTTTGTCTCCTGGTTTTTCAGCCTTCTGCCACAGGATAACAAAGCAGGAAGACCCTCAACTGATGGTGGCACTAGACCTTGGACTTCCCAGAATCCAGATCTGTAAGCCAATAAATGCCTAACCTTTATAAATTACCCACTCCCCACCTGCTGCACCATTAAGAATGGGAATGAGACAGTAAGCAATCGCTACACAATAGGGCACCAGAGCTGTGTTCCAGGGCAGGAGTGTGTCACTAATAGCATGGACGAGACTCACTTGTGATTTAAAGACATATGCAATATATAAATTGACCAAGAGCAACAAATACCTTTTGAAAAGAGCTACTGACACATGGTGCACCTAGACTTAAAAACACGAGAGCATTTGTAAATCCTAGCCTTCTCATATTTGTAACTAAGTACAACGCAGCACTTGTATAGCTCTAAACCTCACATCCACATTGTCTTGTACAACTTAGTAGGAATCAAAAAAATTGTCTGTGTAAATTAATTTACTTCTTTATCTATTCTGAACTATTTGGAATTTTGATTGTTAGAAGGTTGTTAGTCACAGAAACCACTTACAACATTATAGTAAGCCAAATTTCAGAGACATTAAAGTAAAAATAGATTTACAAGAGCGATATATATATATTCTATATATATATTCTAGCTAAATCTTAACTAAAATTATTTTCTGAGAAAAATTTTTTAATATTATTAAATCATTTTATTAACAGTACACTTCAGAAAATCTAAATGAAACTTACCTCTTAAGTGCTGACTAGTTACAGAATACATGTTTTCAATTAGTAGGCTGCAACACCTTTTGGCTTTATTTTCACCACAATTTTCAGTGGCAATAAATTTAATTTCAAAAGAAAGTAGGTATAGATTATGGAACTGAGTATAGCTGTGTAACACATAAATAAGTCTCAGCCAGCTTTAAAGCATATTAAAGAGAGTTGTGAAATATATGTGTAAACATGAAATTCTGAAGTGCTAATCCAGTGACACTTAAGTATTGGTTCCAGTTTATAAACAGATGCTTTGAAAACTTCTAGGCAAAAATCTCGGGAACAGTAACAGTGTGCCCTGTCACAGCTGGTAAGAGTTAAAGCTCACTGTGAACTCTAATGATCTCTTACCATCCATGACTTTAATTATTGGGAATTCTATTATTTGAAAACCCTAATGTTAGCACCATATGTTGTTATTTGGTTGAAGTTTGTGCTAAAAGTAATATGACTTTGTAATTCCTGGGCATTTCGAGTAGTTGTCAAATGTACTATCTACGTGATCTGGTTAACACCTACAAGAACAAAAATACACCAACATTTCTGACATTGTTTTTAACAACTCAGGATACAACTGCCCTTTAAGAATAAGTGGTTGACCTTAAAAGTTCGCATCTTATTTAAATCCTCAGAGAAAGGGCTTGTATTGTTAGAACTCACTGCCATGTTTCAACGAGAAAGAAAGAAACATGTTTAATCATAAGTATGGTTTTAATACAGGGATTCATGGCGCTCACTACACAGACCTGGGAATGGACAATGAAGGAGGCATTAGCCCTGCTCTTGGGGAGTGTGAGGCCCAGCTGAGGGACAGACAAACAGGCCAGTCACCTGAGTGAGAACTGCTGAGGATCTGGAGTAAGGAAAACTTTTCAAGGAAACAATAGGGGTTTTGTAGACACCTTTTATTCTGATGTTTTTTTAAATGTGTTTATTAATAATTGTGGAGGGGAAGGATAAACCACAATCTTTTGACACAGACCACAGAACTGAAAACCTTTGTCCACACAGTCCACGCAGCAACCTATGAAAATCCCTATTTCCTTTCCACCAGGATGTAAGAGGAGACTCAATGGTCCTTGGAGGGAGGTAGGGGAAGAACACATTGAATAAGATGCACTCCCAGGCTACGGGGTTCTTCCAGCTTTGTGGTTAATATTGATAATAAGCCTGGGAAAAATTGATCCACAGAGCTGCTCACTAATCAAGAGGCAAACTGAAGGACCCAGGAGAATGAGTGAGAGAGAACATAATCAGTCCAGCGTGAAAGGCTGCTTTAGGAATAACTTTGGTAAGAAAGCTCTCTTATAGCTGGAAGTCAGTAAAATGTTTCCAAACCAACATTAAAAAAAAATGTGTTAGGCAACATTAGTTCCACTACCAGAATACTACCAACTGTGTCCCAGAGCACTGGTGGGTACTTGCTGAAAGGTTTGCCTTGCTATTAACCAGATACTTACAAACTCTCACACAATCCCTGTCAACATGTGCTTGAAAATCTCAAGAGGGTCCAGATTAGAGTGAAAGGTCACAAGCAATGCTATATTTGTGAAGGACTGAATAAGGGTCTCAAATCTGAGTCCTCAGGGAGGAGGGAGAAGAACTTGTTTACACAGTCAGAGTAAACAGCTGTTTAAGTGGTGTTACTGGAGGGGATGCTGAAAGGGCCCAGGGCTAAAAATACTTCCATTGGCTGGGTCCCAGGGCCTGAAATTCCCACAAGGCTCCTCTTGGGAGCTCACATGGAAACTCAACTCAGTCTCAACTGCAGCTGGCATTAGCAGGTAGCGCCTTGTGCTACTATCAATCAGTAATATTTTATTTCAAATGAGCTTCATCTATGAGCTATTTGGACAGCTTAGCAGGCCACTAAGAAGCTGTAAATATGACTGATGATTAAAGATATCCTCGTCCCTTTTTCCCCACTTTAGGACGAAAGATGGAGAAATGTCCTTGAGCTTGCTATAAGGATCAAGAAAGCTCTAACTACAAAATTGTATACTCTGGGCTGGAGAGCTGGCTCCGTGGGGGACACTGAGTTAGACAAAGAGTTAGAAGCCCTGACAGGCTTCTATAATCCCAGCACACCAACAGTGAGATGGGAAGTGGAGACAGAATCTGCTGGAAGTTCACATGTCAGCTAGTCTAGCAAATGAAGCAAGGTAAACAAGAATGAGATAGTGCCTCAAAACAAGGTGGAATGCCAGGACCAGCCCTGGAAAGATCGATCTCCTCTGATTGCCACATACCTAGTGTGGCATGTGGGCACCTACACTCATGCATGTGAACACATACATACACATATACACTCCACACACCAAAAACTTATAAAATTGTACACTGACCCAAACCTAATAAATATAAAGATAAGCAGGCTTGAGAAAAATCAAGATAATAGATGTAATTTCTATAACTAACTACTTAAGACAAACTCAAGTGAAGATACTAGCTATTTCAATTATCCACACTTGAGCAGAGTAAATAGTTCAGGGACAGAATATTTGCTGAGACATAAGATCTTGATTAAAATTCAAGAGCCTTTTAAAATTCTTAGAATTTACATGAGAGAATGTCTGCCTGTTCTGGACACGTATTAATGCTCAGCACCTGGAGCCATCCCTGGACACAGAAGGTATTCAGCTATGTAGACAGAACAACAAGGCACAGCTCCACCTCACACCTACATCTTGAGTAGTTACCTCTTTCCTCCTAAGTACAGAGGGTGTGATGTGATGATAATATCTACCCTATATACCCGCTGTGGAAATAGTAAGTTAGGTACATAAGCTATCTATATTAGTGCCTGAAACAAATTTAGTCATTTATAAAGATTTATATTGTTTTTAATACATGAGTCCTAGATTAAAATAGTAATAGCATAGTCCACAACTTAACAGTGCTTTCACTTGGCAGTTTCTACTGTTTTAGCAATTTACACAGCTATTAAGTGCATTTAAACTTGGGATATTTCTGACTCACAATAGGTTTATCAAAATGTAACTGAATATATGTCAAAGAGCGTCTATAAACACAAAACAATGCCACTGTCTTGAACTGACCAGGGGGTTACATACAAAGAGCACTAACAAAAGAATGAAAAAGCCAAGAAAAAGGACAACAGTGCTTTTAATTACAGAATATTGCCAAGTCTCTCAATCCTAGGCTAACAATAAAATCGCCTGCAAAGCTTCCTCAGAACCCAATGCCTTGACAACCCCTCAGAGTATCTGATTTTGATGAATAATCTGTAATTCCTCAAATGATTTACTGTGCTGTAATGGCCAAGAATTGCTTACCTACATGAGTTTCTAGTCTTTTCCAACAAAACACAGCTGAGGAATGTCAACGATTCAATCAATGTAAGAAACTCCCATTAAACTGGTTGGAAGAGAAGGGTAAGGCAATCAGAAAAAGAAAAAAAAAAAAACCCTTCTCTTTCTCTGCATGTTCTTGGCCCTTTCTCTGGGGAGCACCCATCTACCATCATTCCCACTTGGCCTAGCCAGGAGCACATAGCAGACAGTATTTTCTATCCTCAAGAAATCCTGCAACAGAAGAAACTTTAAATGTGTTTGGCAACCAAGTTACCACAGGCACTAATCAATCACGATGACACCATAAGCCTAACTGCTAGCATTTACGAGAGAGACATTAGGATTCTCACTATGTAGAACAGGAATAGAAACTAAGACCCTCTGACTAATAAACCCAAGGCCACGCATTAGAAAACAGAGCCAGAATCTAGACTAATCAAAAGAGCAGATACATTTCTAAAATTATGAAGGGAAAATTACACAAGGTATTCTTTGAAAGTCAAATGTCTAAAAACTTTTCTAGAGATTTTGTGGCTCATTCTTTTCAAAAGTAAACTGTCTTATTTAATGGCCAGAAATTCTCAAATTACTGAGGTATGGCATGAAATTATTGTTTAGGTCATTTATGCTGATTCAACAAAATGTCAGAGATTAGGTCATTTAAAATAATTGTTATGGTTTGAATCTGATATGTCCCCCATGAACTCATGTTTTGAATGACTGGTCTCCAATTGATGGTCCTATCTTAAGATAATCTTATAACTTTGAGAGATGAGGCATCAATGAAGAAAACAGGGTACTAGGGCAGGGCCATGGAGGTGGGTTATCCATACCAGTTCCTGTCTCCCTGTCTGCTTCCTAATTTATCAACTGTGGATGTCCTCCACCACACACTTCTGTTTTCACAAACCATGCAGCTTCATCACGCCCTGATAGGCTGAAACCATGAGCCAAAATAAACTTTTTCTCCCTTTACTTGTTGCTGTCAGGTACCTCGGTCACAGTGATGTAAAAGTCACCAATGCAAACAATTGGTATGGGAGAACTAGTCACTGTAGTACTAGCTTGTAAAGAGTCTGGAAGAGCTTGGAGATAGGAGTTAGAGAAACCCTAGGATGCTGCAAGTGGAGCTGAACTTCCAGGAGATTCTTAGGGTAATTCCGAAGCATATAATACCTTACCCTAGTAATCCCACTTGGAGCACTAGCACTTCAGAAAATAAGTGCCAATAGAGAGTTCTTTACTGGAAATATGATAATTCACAACAGCACTATTTACATTCATCATAGATGAAAAAACCACAGATGTAACTAAGTCATTTTTTTCACACTGAAATGTGTAACAAGGGGCTCTATTCTACCCTTGCCTTCTCATAGGCAGGAGCTGTATATTCTTGCGGCTTTCCTAGTTCTGAGAACCCAGTTCATGCTCCCTCTTGGGTATGAAACTCTGTGTTGCTTCTCTTGAGTTCTATCTACCATGTAAATAAAACCTATAAACATTAAAATAAAATAAAATGTGCACCCATGATCTCCACACAGCAGCATATGCAAGTGAGCTGGAGACGAAAAGACTAAGAAGTAAAGGGGCAGAGCCCATTAATTTGAGGTGCAAAGCTCAAATGAGTGATTTTTAAACTTTTTCCATGAATGCTTTTATTTTGTGTGGCAAATACATCCATGAAGAAAAAGGTCATTTAAAATTATACAGTACAGTAACATACAAAGTGCCTTGACTTGGTTCAAATTGCCTATTAAACAGATCATGACAGCTAACATTCATATTCTCAATCCTTCCCTGCATGGCTCTACACAATTTATATGCTTGAATATAGTGAATTCTCTTAATCATCCTGTACTTGTATTATCTCCAGTTTACTAAAAGGAAGGCAAAATAAGAACAGTAATTTGCTCCATTTCAGCCAGCTGATAAACTGAGGAGCTGGATGCCTTCCAGAGACCACACTCTTTAACAACTAAGCAGTTCATCTCTTTTCCATTCAGTGCGTGACCCTGTCAAAAGCTTACTGCTGCAAAGCGGAGGCCAGGTAAACACAGTAAGTGCAATGTTTATTCTGACAGTAACATGTCATGGGTTTAGGAAAACTCATTTCCTGGACCTCCAATTAAAGATGAGCCATCGTTTTGAAATACTCCATGCCATTTATAAATAGGAGAGTCTGTCAAACAAGTTAAAAGATAAAGAAGTCACTGAGAATTACACGTTTACACAAGCCATCTATTTTCTTGTCAGATTTTCAGTCACGCTTAAATGTTAGGATCTTTTGCAATATTTACAAATAGATATTTGAGGTATATGCTACCAGTTTTAAATTAACACTATTTTATTCTCCAAATATAATAATGCCCAATGAAGCTCCCACCCGACCTTCACACTTGTAAATAGAGCTGCCTACTTGGAAATGCCACCTGCTGATCTTGTAGACACAGCAATTTAAGATGGTCAGAGCTGAACATCTGAGCCTTCCACCCACATGCTTTGATTCCCCATCTTGATGCTGTAAAGCCCGTTCTTTCAATCACAGAGACCAAAGACCCTGGTGTGACCCTTGACTCCATTCTCTCACACCCACGTCTGACCTGTCAGCACACAGGCTGACTTGGATCTCTGCTCATCACCTCCACTCCTCTCAACCAGCTCAATGCCTCCCTTTTCTCTTAGCCTCCCATCTTGCATCACTACAGTACTCTTGACACAAGGGCAGAAGCTATTGTTTTCAAGCCTAGATTATGTCACAACTCCACTTAAAAATTTTCCATCATGTTTAATCCAGAGACAATGCCAAGACCCTGAAAATAACCAGCACGACTCCATCAAGGTGCACCCCACCTCGCTCACAGAGCTTATCTCCTTCCACAATCCCCTTGTCATTCCTGTCCAAGCACACTGTTGCCCCCCCCCAACCCCGGCTCATACATGTCCATCTAGGTCAGGTCTCTAACTCACTTTTGGCCCTGGATGTTCCTCCTCTTCTTCTAACTGTCCACATAGCTTGTTCCCTCACCACTTTTGGTTTTTTTTTCCTCGGCTGTCACCTTCTCTGAGTGACACGCTTCTATCTCTCTCTACAAATCAGCAGACATTTCACCTGCACATGGCCCTCACTCTGCTTTTCCTTCATAACTCTTATCACCATTTGTCATTGAATGAATGCATTTGTACATGTGTTTATGAATATGGTGGGTTTATGTTCATGCATGTCCATAAGTGAGTGGATGCCTGTATGTACATTCACAGATTGATGCTGGGGTGTCTCCCTCTATTGCTCTCCATCTTATTCATTGAAAAAGAGTGTCTAACTGGACCCAGAGCTCACTGGATCAACTAGACTATCTAGCTTGCACTGGGGATCAGTCTGTCTCTACCTTCAAGCACTGAGATTATGAGTATGCACCACCACACCTTGCATTTAAATGGATGCAAAGGATCTGAACTGGGGTCCTACATATGCACTGCAAGGATTTTACCCACTGAGTCATCCCTCTAGCCCCTAATATTTGCTCAATTATTTACTTAATATGTTCTATCTTCCTTAAGAGAATCTAAATGCCTTGTCACCAGTGGTATGGTTTTATAATCTTTCTGATCTAGAGCAATTCAGAGCACATTCAGATGTTTTGTAAATATTTAACTAACCCAGTAGTTAATAAAAATTAATACAATGGATAAAATACCTATATGAAATGAAGCCCTGGAGTGACACACCAAATGCTGTCACAATAAGAAATAACAAAAGCTGTGTTATTTTCTTGTGGGTATTTGTTTGGGTTTCCTTGATTTGGCACATAGACAACCTGGAAATTGCATTTAAAGTAAACTTACTACAGCTTCAGTCACATACAGTAGCCAATCATGTATACTGTTATTTTTTTCAATTATTTATGGAAGCCAAAACACCAAAATAATAATAATAAAGAAAAAAATAATTTTCAAAACTGAACTGGCCACAAAGTTTTAACAATCAAATCTGTGAACCACATCTTCTAGTGCCCAACCTTATTCACTCTCACCTGGCTTTGCCCTTTTCAACAGGAACACATCCTCTCTGGAGCTAAAACCACTATTTTTCTAAACTACAGGTCTGATTATCTTGTTGCCCAAAAGAAGACCCCCCCCCACCATAGCTTCCCAGTGCCTACAGGAAAAAAAAAATCACATTCTCAGTGTGATCTGCAAAGTCAGTCCAAGCTACCAGGTCACATGCACATCTGATCATTTCTCCCAAGCTGCCACATTTCCTTCTAGAATTCCACAGTTCCAGGAACAGCATGCATCTTCACAACTTTCATTATTCTGCTCTTGCTGCCCTTTGTCCTGTATACTCTGACCCCTTTCCAGTCGAGGCAGATTGGCCAGGGGGATCTGTTCTCTTTTCTATGAGAACTTTACTGCTTCCTCCAAACACTAGTCTTTCCCTTCATTGCTTTCTCTCTTATGGTCCAGACTACATGTTGCAATTCATATATCAGGAACTCTTCTCTCCTTACCAACCAGAAGCTCCTGAGGAGCTCATCACAGAACACACACTTGATGCTCAACGAATGTTCGTTTAATGATGAGAATACATACCAGGGTCTTCTAAGTGACAAGCTAGAAGTGTCACTTAGATATTATGTTTCTATCATTTCCGCAACATACATTTTTGGACTCCAAAGTTAACTATTTTCAAGTTTTTAAATAGTGTGAGGACTTTATGAGGGCTCTTTACATCTCAAAACCTATAAATCCTACAAAAAATAAATTTCCACAACTCTGAATATGGTGAAATTATGTTTATATGGAAACACTGGCACCACATTTTAGGAGAGAACTGGTTTTGGCACTCATTCACAGGGAGCAATAAATCATTTCCTTCTGCAAATGAATGCTGTTGTGGGTGGGCCTTTTAGAGAGAGAAAATATTTGGATTCAACAGTTCTCTCCCTCCCTGCTATTTGACACTGTCATGACCAAGGTATAGAAGCTTAACAGTTTCTAAACTCAGAGATTTGTACTCAAGCATTCTGTATAAGCTTAGTTTTCCAGCAAGCCACTCATAAATTCTTAACATTCACCTTATATCAGAGTATGATAATCATATTAAGGTCATTTTATTCACAAAGTGATTTTCAATTGAGATACAGCTAATCAGCCTTGTTCAGAGTCAGGGGATGGGATGTGAACAAACGCACGAGCAGCACCTCCAGGTTTGGACCACAAGACCCTGCGATGCCCACTGCCTTTCTCTCTCCCTTCAGTAGGCTCAGTGCACACCAGCACCACAGAAGCCACACGCAGAGGATGGTAGAACCGTGCTGGGAATGTAGCCTGCACCCTGCAAAACTCACTAGAGAGCCAACCACAAGATAAAAATAAGTTCTGGAATTCATGTGAATAAGAATTAAATGTCCTCTCTTTCCTAGTTGGTTGAGCATTATACATTTTGAGATATCCTTATGTAATACATAGCATTATAACTAACTAGACTGAGTCTGAAAGGTAGAAACTTAAAAATTGTTATTACTCATTAGTTCTCTATCATGCTACCTTTTTGTATCCTTTTTATGCTACCTTTTTTCTCACTTCTGTTTCATAGGGGATCATAAATATCAGAATTTTCTTTATTGGGACATTTTTTCAAATCTTCCTAACACTGCCTTATGATACACATTGTATGTGTATAAAATAGAACTATTGAAGACGCTTGACACCTGCCTTAAAACAAAACACCAACCTAAGGAAATTGTTTAATTTTCTCCTTACTAAAAGCCTGATACCAAAATAGACACTCAACACACAGCATGCAAAGACCATGCTGCACCCCAGGACTTTGTGCTGTGCACAATACTTCTCTGATTTTACTCATAATTAACAGCTTCGAGAAAAACAAGTTAGGTTATGTCTCTCTAGCAGGAGTCTGAAGTATTAAATATATTTTAGGTATTTTGAAGACAGACTTTTAAATTTAATTCTCTCCACATGTCATACAAGACACAAAATACAAGTGGTATTTGCCTTGTCCCTGTGTTCAAATATTACATGTAGGCTTAACTGTCAATCTTGGTGTATTCTTGGCCTCCAGAAAATAGCCTAATTTACTACAAGCCCCCATTCACACCCCACATGTTTATCTTTCCTTTTGCACTGATTTTTTTAAATTATAAAATATGGTTAGACACTCCTCTAAGAAGCTACAATTAAAAAGTGATCTTTTCAACTATTAGTATTTGTTTATATATATCTACAGTGAGATTTTCAGTCTATGCAGATATTTTTCAAAATCAAAAACGAAGGAGGGGATAGAGAGATGGCTCAGTGCTTAAGACACTTGCCTGCAAAGCCTAACAACCCAAGTTTGATTGCCCAGCACCCACATAGAGCCAGATGTACAACGTGAACATGCATCTGGAGTTCATTTGCAGTGGCTAGAGGCCCTGGTGCACCCACTCAATCTCTCTTCTCTGAAACTCTCCCTGATTGCAAATAAATAAAATATTTTTTAAAAGCAAAGAGACTAGGAATATTAGCTCAGTTAGTAACATGCTTGTAAATATTCTTTCTTTCGATGACCAAAATATACTTCAGAGGGGCAATGAAAAATTTCTACCATGTTTAGGTTAATAACTTTTTATAAATCAAATTTCTTGAGTTTTAGTATCATATTTTATCCAAAAGTTATATATTATTGTTCAGTTTACCCACACAGGCAAATATATATATATATATATATATATATACATATATACATATGCACACACACACATATATATATCAGATGTCCCACATAAACTCATGTGTTTTAAATGTTTGGTCCCCAGCTGGTAGCAATTTGGTTGGGAGGTAAAGCCTTATGTGTTTCTAGGAGTAGGCTTTGGTGTGTTATAGCCAGCTCCCTGTTGCCAGAGCCTGGCTCATTTTTTTGCTGTTATTTTTCCACCTGCTGTGGCAGAAGTGCTGACCAGCCTCTGTTCATGCCATGCTCTCCCCTTCCCTCATGAAGCTTCTCCTTGAGACTGTAAGCTAAAATAAACACTTTTTTCCCACTGGCCGCTTTTAGTCTTGTGTTTCTTCTTAACAATGCAAAGAATACTCCAACAGTGTTCATGTTCTCATTGTGAAAGGAATGCATGTATGTGGAGGCCAGAGAAAAACCTAGGTGTCATTCCTCAGGGGCCATCCACATTTTCTTGGTTATTTATTTGTTTGTTTGTTTTTGAGACAGAGTCTCTAGCTGGTCTGGAAGTTTCCAAGTAGGCTAGATTGGCTGGTCAGTGATCCTCTTATCTCTGCCTCTCCAGCATTGGGATTAAAAGCTTCAACCAACATGCCTAGATTCTTTACGTGGGTTCTGAAGACTAAACTCAAGGGCTTGTGCTTGCAAAGCAAGCACTGTACTGACTGAACTACTGCCCCAGACCCCCAAACTACATTTTAATGTTCATTACAGGATCCCAAAAGTGTTTACTTTCCTTGGACTTCTTCCATATGTGGTGTACAGAGGCGCTCAGTTTCTCCAAGCTCTAATATTCTGTGCCTTTTAAATGATAGAGTTCTAAGTCTCCCTATGTCTCCTTTATAAGCACAGCATAATTCTTCATTTTGTTGTCCACACACAAGAACTCTTAAATCAGTACTGCAGACAAGTGCACATCCTGGCTATTTCTGCCCATCATGAGTTTCTATGCAAATAGAAATATTAATAGTTTATTCGCATCTGCAGCGGGCAGACACAGATGAAGTCCCAAGTGAATGGTATGCCTGCAGCCAAGGGAAACATTTCACTCACATTTAATTGAAGGAGAAAATGCTAGCTGGACCTAACAAAAGGCTCACTGCTTAGACTATGTTCTACAAAATAGTTTCCACATCACATAAACCACTTTACCAAGAGAGTAGTTCCCAAAGAAAATGGTTTCTACCTAAGAGTTCAGTTCAAAGTAAACACTGGGTGAGCAGGTTAGAGCTATGCATTTACTTTGAAAAACACTTCCATTACAACCTGGCGATAGTCCTTGGCAAAATTATATGAAGAGCCATTTAAATCTCATTTCTCTTTAGTTTTAGGCTCTACGTGGCATGGCCATGACCCTAACCTGAATGTTAAGTACAGCTACAGTTAAGAAACTGGTTTCCAAAAAGAATCAGTAGATATTTAACTTTTTTTTTTCAGTTAAAGAAAGATTCCTGGTCAATACTGAACTATTTTTTGCATTGCACTAAAGAACTTTTCAGATTTTCAATAAATCCATATTTGTTGTTACTCTCCAAAGGACAGACACCTGCTTGGAATAAATTCCATTTGTAAGAAATCAGTTTAAACTTTCCATTTGCCATTCCTGTAGAATACAGTTTGGAAAACTCTGGCTCAAAGAAACTGGGTAACTATCTAAATCACTTCTTTTACACTTGTAAGTTATCATGAAATGTTAATATGGTTTTACCTTTTGATTTTTTTAAGGACATAACCTTTTCCCAAACCTAGCCCAAGCTTCCATGTTGGAACAAATTAAGATTTATCACAGAAGAACTATCTATGCAAGAAAGAAAAAATATTCAACTTCTGACATTCAGAAAATAAGATTTTGCATCAAAACAAGACCCTTACAAATCAAATTATCTCCAGAGAAGACTACATGCCTTCCTTTTATCATTTCTCCCCCTGGGTCTGCTAGGCTAAAATTTTAGTCCTATATGAGAAGATTCTAAAAGACAAGAAAAGAAAGAATTCTGCCCACGTCTGATACTGAGAACTGTAGGAAATGAAGGCAAGCGAGAAAAAAGCTGGACATGGAGCTGTCTGACTACCCTCTGCTTCCCAGTCCCACTCTGCTCATGGTTCCCACCTAAGTCAGGCTTCTTCAGTTAGCCTTGAGAAAGTCATGGCAAAGTGAAGGAGGCTCAGTTTCCTAACTCGGCCTCATTACTCCACGGGTTACCAAAGAGGGAGATCACTACCATTAACTGAAGTACCTTAAAATAAGGTACCCAGCAAGGTAGCCAAAAA
This sequence comes from Zapus hudsonius, assembly GCA_004024765.1. Taxonomy (NCBI): domain Eukaryota; kingdom Metazoa; phylum Chordata; class Mammalia; order Rodentia; family Dipodidae; genus Zapus; species Zapus hudsonius. The sequence continues at coordinate 45,212 of PVHP010005867.1, forward strand.
TCCTGCAGTCAACAAGAGCCAAGAAGGAGCCTCCAGCCAGCCAGACAGCCCTCAGTGAGGGCCATCAGATGCCAGTGTGAGCACTGATGCTCACTGAAGCAACTGAAGGAAGAGAAGATGCGACAAGGTCAGTGCGTCTGTCTGTGCACTGTCTCCATCGTTCTAACCACCATTCCGTGCATCCCCCAGCTTGGGGCAGTGCTAGGAGGATGGGTGGAATAACAGCGATCCGAAATTATTTCCTAGATGCCAAACCCAATCTATATTCAATCCATATTGACTTAATGGCTACATTTTTCCTTGCTGAGAAATAAGAAGACAGCTTTATTAGAAAATCCAGATTGCTGGGCAAGCTGTTGCACGGGAGGCTGAGGCAAGACTATGGTAAGTTTAAAGTCAGAGCTACATCTCAAGATCCTGTTTCAAAAAAACCAACAACAACAATAAAACCTTGATTTAGAAAGCCCAGAACAATCAAACACACACACACACACACACACACACACACACACACACACAAGTTCACATTTCTCCATGAGTCACGATATAAGTAAATTCTGTAACAAGGCTAAATGGTCTCCATTAGTTCTATCAAAACTTCCACTAAATCCTTCCACCTGGTACCAGTTCTGGGTCTCTCATCTCCTCTACTCAGCACATTTAAGCAAACCTTACCACTTCTCAAGGTTCGGCTCAAATTCCCCATTCAGCACAAAGCCTCTATTTTTACTCATTCAATTCCCTCTTCACTGACCTCCATGGACAAAGATAATTTTAGGCTAAATAAACTTCTGCCATGAAAAAAAATAGACCCCCCAATAAAAAACAGCCACTGAGGAGTTTCCCAGAGCCACAGTGGTTTACCTGCTCCTGAGTAGATGTGGAAGCCCCTGGAGCCAGCCTGCTGCCTCTCACCATGTCCTGTGGTCACAAACCTAAGCCAGGCAACTCTCAACACAAATGCTTGGGGTTCAGCCAGAAGCAATGACCTGAGAATGTGGGAAGCCAAACATCTAGTAAACTTGATGTCGGCAGCCACAATTATGGTAGGCAAACACGACTCCTACAAGTAGAGACAAAGCACTCCTTGTACTGAGCAGAGAAAGTACTCCTCCTACTCAAAATAAACAATCTGAAATACTTCACCAATTTGCCTTTGTATATGTGCAACTCATTTGTAAACAAACAGGAAAGAAATTAGCCATCCTATAGTCAGAATACAAAATTCTTTTCACTTAGTAAAAAGTTTAACAATAAGAAGATATAGTTTTGAAAACCTAACCCAGTTGTAATTCACTCATGACTCCTTCAAATGTTATTTGTCTTTATTTACTCATAAAACTCATTTTCTATACTATTCAGCAGTATCCCAGGGAGAAGGCAAGAGGAATGGGGAAACTTTCCAGTCTATTTTTGTCTCTTTTTGTATACAGATGTGAGAGAAGAAATTTTGGGGGGGGGGGGCTTTGGGGGGTTGTTTTGTTTTGTTTGAGGTAGGATCTCACTCTAGCCCAAGCTGACCTGGAATTCACTATGTAGTCTCAGGCTGGCTTGGAACTCACAACAATCCTCCTACCTCTGCCTCCCAAATACTGGGATTAAAGGCATGCACCACCATACCCTACTCAAAAGAAGTTTTTAAAATCAAAAACTGGATTTAAATTGTATCCAATTCTCCATCATTGAGGAAAAACAATTAGAGACTAAGTTCAGTTGCAAATATTTATTATTATTTGGAAGACCTTGAACAAATTAAATTTCCAACATCTCAGGAAAGGTGGTAGCATATAAAATAAGGATGACAATAATTCTACCCAATTCATCAAGATGTTACAATGGCAAAATGAATGATGCATTTAAGCCACACCACACCATATCTAGCAGCAACTACTGATCCTAAGTTAGGTAACCATGGGGTCTTGCAGAGAGGTTGTAGGAAGACAGGAGAGCAGGATTATAATGACATAATGGCAATGGACTAACAGGTGAAGGAGGAAGGGAAAGAATTCCAGGAAAGGCGCTGCCATGCAAACGGGGTGCCCAATAGGATGCCCAATGCCAAGACCCACAGGGCATATGAAGCATATGGTTTTGAACTCCTTGATGCCTGAGTGATGACATGTTGTGTGGTTTCCTGCCACCTTCTTCCTCTAAATCTAGGTCTCTGTTCACACCCTCTATGCTACACACACCTAAGACTCCCAACTCAAACCCTACCTACTCCTGCAAGCTCTGAAAACCCACTTCTCCTGAGCAATGGAGAGTATCTACATTGTTGGAAAAGCACTGCAGTTGGTTGAGTCTTATTTTCCATTATTAAATATCTGCTTTCATAAACCCTGTTCAGAAAAACTGGAAGTTCTCCAAGGACAGAAAACAAGAGTGAAAATACAATCAACTAATTTTTAAAGCTCTTTTTCTTTTGACCCTCAAAATAACCCTATCCCAAAGGTGAAACATTGGAGATCTGGTCATTTCCTTTTTACAGCTAAGGATGCCAATGTACAAAGGAGAAGCCACACCAGCAGTGAACAGCAGAGGCAAGCCAGACCATGCAGGCACCCCCTGCTTTCCCTCCCAATTGCCCACTTATCCTACAAAGGTGCTTGGCTCACAGTAAGTGCTTATTTGGCCCTGCCTTACTCACGAAGCAGCCATTTGCTGACCAATGAAAACAGTAGTACAACAAAAAGACATTAAATAGATTTGGTTCTCACCACAAGTAAATACCTAAATAATCCGTAAAGTAAACTTCTATGACTGGGTTATTTACCAATCCTGAAACAGCATAAATCATCTCTCATACACCCTTCAAATAAAAACTCTAAATGAATACAGAATTTCATGTCTGAATCTCAAATGTTTTTCCTCTGAAATTTCTCATTATAAATCTGTTTTGGATTGTAAATCTTCCAAAACAGTGATTCCTGACTTAGCATAGCCAATGAGGCCCTGAACACAGTCTGAGATTTCTTCCTGGAGACACAGCAATGAAAGATTGTCTTCTGCTAATGAGGTCAGCAAAGCAGAGGAGATGTGTGGAGCCATTGACCAGTTCTGCAGAACTAGAGAATACTCATTTCAACAACATAGCACTTTGATTGAATTCCTCTTAGAAAAGTGATGTCATTGAATTAAATGCGCACAAAGCCAGAAGGTGAAATGAGATATTAGGGCTGGAGAGATGGCTCCGCAGTTAAGACGCTTGCCTGCAAAGCCTAATGACCCAGGTTTCATTTCCCAGTACCCATGTAAAGACAGATGCACAAAGAGGCACATGCATCTGGAGTTTGTTTGATCACAGTCTGGAGGCCATGGCATACCACCCTTTCTTTCTCTGTCTCTCTTCTCTCTATCTCTCTCTGCTTGCAAATAAATAAAATATTTTTAAATGAGAGATTAAAAACCTGTATTCAGTTTGATTTGCATGAAAATCACATCCTGCTCTTTTTAAAAAAATCTAACATTCACTTGCTCTTTTCTAGGAAGGCTGAAGGAATTTCTCAATGTATTCTCACCCTACACACACACACACACACACACACACACACACACACACACACACACACACATACACATGACACAAGAATGAGTGGATATTATGACCCAATGCTGTCACTCAGTCATCAAAAGAACAAAGAAAAAGTCCCCACTCAATAGGAATGAGTGTGTCTGCACTGAAAGACTGGTTTCTCCATGTGCTCTCTGAGTGTTGGCCATTGTTGTATCTTTTACTTTAAACTTGGGAAGGACCAAGACAACTTCAGGGGTTTGTTTAAAAAACACATAAGAAAAGGGCCCAAGGATGCACAGGAGTGTGGTTTAAACATCACAATGACTCACACTTGCCAAGTCTCTTGCTCAGTTTCCACTCCTCTTCTGTTATGCTCTCTGCATGCTGTTTCTGGAAAAGTAAGATGGGTAAACTGGATTTCAGGGTTAAGACTCTCTGATCTACTTTCGAACAAGAGAGTTGGCAACCATGTAGAGAAGAAAATCCACCTTCTGTCATGGGGGCTCCAGAGTACACCACACTCAGCAGTTCCCAACCTCTCCCACTGTCAACACCCTCCACTCTGAAACTCTGTCTGACTGGCAAATAACCAGAAAAATTATCACTTAGGACAAAGGCAGATGACCCTGCCAAACATCTATCCCTAAGTTAAAGCATGGTTCCAGAGCAAAGGTCAGGAAAAGGCTTGAGAAGCATTTGGGAGTGGTAAGGATGTTGTGGTTTTGAGTGCAATAATATACTAAGAATGGCCATAATCCATGACAAGGTCAGGCTACTTTTTGTCACTTTATGCTAGTGGACTATTTAAAATGAAAGCTATTTCTTCACAAAACTTACAATGGGAATACCTACTTATCAGAACTATCTTCTAATGAGAAATAATCTGTTACAATAATGACAGAGATATTATTGTGAAATAATATTGTAACCTTGTATCACAGGAGGAGAAAATCTACACATATAATAAACCAGAGTAAAGAATGCTTACTCTACCAAAGAACTGCCTACCTAGATTTGTCTTAACTCCACCACTCAATATATTTGATGCTTGATTCCTCATCTCTGAAAGATGTTAAAATTAGATGAAATATAAAAACAATATTCACAAATGCTATACATGTCTGGTATATCTTAAATGCTAAATGCTGTCATGACGAGAATGCAGTTATAGACGTAGAGCTGTTTCCCTGAATCAGGATTTCATGACGAGCTGCTGGCATCCATAACCATACATCCTAGATTTGGCAGCAGTACTTGATAGTTTTGGCATCAAACACTATTTGCCAGTCTGACGCTTTAACCCATGTGCATGCTTGCCCACTATGAAGCATCGGCTCACAGACATGATGAATACAAATGTGTGGGCTCTACCCAACCCTACTCCACCAGACTTCTTCAGAAAATGCCAGAACTGTACCTAAAATACTCCTATGGACACTTGTATATGTACACATATATACATACCAGCATCCTAGAGAACCTTGCAATTAGATAGATTCTGAAAAAAAAAAAAAACTACCAAGTTTATTCCCAAACTGCACTTTTAACTACCAAGCTCAAATCTTGTCACCTTTGACTCAATAACTCCAAACACCTTCTGAATTACTACTCAATATTTAAATTGCTTCTTCTGTATAGCACATCTGCAGTCTACCTCTTTGGCTTACAGAACATACACATTTGTGTGTGTGTGTGTGTGTGTGTGTGTGTGTGTGTGTGTGTGTGTGTGTGATGTGATGTGTAAGTATATGTATTTCTGCAAAGTATCCCTTGGAACTTTTTTTTGAAACATCGTCTTACTCTGGAACCCTGGTTGGAGTTCCTCCTGCCTTATCCTCCCAAATGCTAGGATTACAGGCAAGCATCACCCTACCACGCTTCTCTTAGCACTTTTAAAACAAATCTCAGCTGGGCGTGGTGGCGCACGCCTTTAATCCCAGCACTCGGGAGGCAGATGTAGGAGGATTGCCGTGAATTCAAGGCCACCCTGAGACTACATAGTGAATTCCAGGTCAGCCTGGACTAAAGGGAGACCCTACCTTTAAAAAAGCAAAAAAAAAAAAACCGCAATTATATTTATGTCTTATATACATACCTATGTCTTCATTATCTGAATATTTTGACAGAAGCCAAATTTTATGTATTTATACCCTATCACATTATATTACAGTAAATAATTAAAGAAACAAAACAGATAGCCTGATACAATTTTAGTTCAGAGATTCTAAAAATAAGCAGACAACTACTTTGGCAGCTATCTTATTGCTTCTTTCTCCTCATACACACAGCAATTGTGACGCTGGAAATATGTTGTACAAAGAAACTCACTAGAGGAAGCTGAACAAAGACAGCACAGAAGCAGTGCTCACGTAAACATGACCTGACATCATAATAAGCCATCCCCAAATGTGCAAGTAATGTCATTACTTTCACAAGTGTAATATGAATATATCAAAGCTAGTACTCTGTGGTGATTTGAATCAGATGTCCTCCATAAACTCATTTTTCTGAATGCTTGGTTCCCAGCTGATGGCAAGTTGGGAGGTAGAGCTTTGCTTGAAGAGATGTGTTGTTGGGAGTGGGTTTCCTGGTGTTATAATCACCTCCCCTTTATTCACTCTTGCTGCTGTTTTCACCTGCTCAAGTAAGGAGGTGATATGGAGATCAAAAAACTACCCTAGGTATGACCTCACCTTCTTCCTTAAGACAGGGTCTCTAACTGTTCACTTCTGCATTCACCAAGCTAGCTGGCCTGCTAGCTTCCAGGAAATTCTCCCTTCTTCCTTCCCATCTCATTACAGGGGCACTGGAATTATAACTTCCTGCTACAGCATCCAGCTTTTATGTGGGAATCTGAACTCAGGTAAGCACACTTGCATGGCAAACCCTTTATTCATTGTGCCATGTCTCCAGCAGCCCTAAATTTCAAATTTTTAATGGTCAAGATGGTAAAACTTATTTGAAAAAAAATTCTCTAAATTTGAATATCCCATTGTTAAAATATTCCAGATTAAAGAGGAACTTACTTGGGGGCTCTTTGAACATTTTTACAACATTTAAAAGTGTGTTATCAATCAGCCAGTTCCAAGTAATTAAAAATCTAGTCCACTGATCAGAGGAAGCAAGGCCAGCATGTGGGGTTAGGATATAAAGGTACTTTCAGGGGTGGGGATGGAGCTCACTTGATAAAGTGTTTGCTTGCCTTGCAAGACTGAGGACCTGAGTTCTTGCCTGAAAACCCACATTAAAAATAAATAAATAAATAAATAAAACAGGCAATGTGGCACATAATTTAATTCCAATGCTGGGGAAAGGAAGACATACAGAACCCTAATGTCACTGGTCAGCTAGCATAGCCTAATTGGCAAATTCCAGGACACTGAGAGATCCTGTCCCAAAAAAGGTGAATGGTACCTGAAGAATGACACCTGAGGTACTCCTCTGGCCTCCACATGCATGCATACACACACACACACACACACACACAAAGTGCACACATATATATGCAAAGAAAAATTCTGTCTATTCATTTAGAAGTTACCAAAATTAAACTTCAAGCTGCTCTAAACAAGTCCATTGATGTGTCTTTTAAAGCTACCACCATAAAAGAGAAATTCCTTCTTCCTCAAGATAGAGCAAAAAAAGTGGTGGCACAGGCCTTTAATCCCAGCACTTGCTTATGAGTTTGAGGCCAGCCTGAGACTACATAGTGAATTTCAGGTCAGCCTGGGCTAGAGCAAGACCCTACCTCAAAAAGCCAAAAAAATAAAAAAAGAAGATATAATAAATACTTTAAACAAAATGAGAGCAGAAGCCAGGCGTGGTAGTGCATCCCAGCACTTGGAAGGCAAAGGTAGGAGGATTACCATGAGTTTGAGGCTAGCCTGACTAAGTGCAAAAAGCATGAAACAGGCTTTCCCAAATGCCTCTTCATGAACTGAACTCTGCAGAAAGTTACAAGGATCCAGGCCAGAGGAACACAGAGAAAGTGAGAGAACACAGTCAGAATGCACTTCAGATCTTCAGATGTCATAAGCCTTCTATATGATCTTCTACCTCTAGAAGGCCAACACCCCATGTCTAGCCCTGACTGAAGTACTGGTATCCAATCATGTTAATCCATCACAGCACAACTCACACAGACTCAACATGCACAAGATCTGGAGGCACACAAGTGGGATCCTGTGCAATTGTTTATGAGATGCAGGTTTGGAAAGAAGATATCCTGCATCTTCTCCAAGACAGGAGGTGCAAGTCCAAGTCATCATGGTAGTGACCTCCTCTTACCTGCACAACATATTACATCCTGGACCACTGCTCTGTCCTTGCCTTACAGTGTGATCTAAGGGACTCAAGCCCATTATTGCATTAACTTTTTTCAGGATATTCTTGTCAAGTATTCATTCTGTTATTACTGGTGCAAAAACACCCGAAGGCAGCCCTGGAAGTTCTGTGATTTTCATCCTAATCACATATAGTTAATAATTCAATGGACTATTGGAAGGTGGCGGAAACTACAAAGTAAAGCCTGATTGGAGGAAGTGGGTCACTGGGGGCATGCTTTTGGATGGCATATTTAGTGCCCAGCCTATTTCTGCCTTTTTGTCTCTTGCTGCCTCCTGTCTGTCATGAGGTTAGCCACTGTTTTCCACTGTATTTCTGAACTGGCAGAAAGATAAATTCAACCAATACAGATTCATTCTACCAAAAAATAGGTCATAATAAATGAAAAATAATCAGGGTTACAGAGAAATGGGGGGGCACAATTAAGAACATATATAAATAAAATAGTATAACCATAAAGGAGAGAGAAAATAAAGGTGAAAAAAATGATGAGCTAAAAACTAGTTTAACTGGATAAAATATTAATTAAAAATATAATCCGGGAAGCTCAGCAAACTACAAGCAGAATAAACAGAGATCCACACCCATACAGATCATATTTAAAGTACAGAATGACAAGAAAGACAGAATTTTGAAAGCAGAAAAACAAGAATGACTTGTAACACACAAGGACACATCATTAACATTATCATCAGAAACAATGGCAGCCAAATATTAAGTTGACAAAACGCTGAAAGAAAAACACGTGTCAAACCTGAATCTTATGAACATCAAAGCTGTTTTTCAAAAATGAAGGTGAAAACATATATATATATATACATGTGTATACACACACACTTACATTTACTATCATAGATTAGGCAATGGATTATTAATATAATTTTCAATTTGACTGAATAGTGTTTATATATTATATTAATTATAATTTAATTAATAAGACATTAGCAAATTGGTAATGCACAAATTGGTGTCTGAGAGGGTGTTTCCAGAGGCGAATGGCATGTGGGTAAGAAAAGTGAGTGAAGACCCATCCTAACGTGGGTGGTATCATCCAATAGGCAGGGGGCCCAGAGAGAACAAAAGTAGAAGCAGGAGGTTTGAGGTTTTTGCATGCGCAGACTTGACCCTTCATGATTGGTTGCACGTTTCAAGAGTGCCATTAGGTTAAACTTCCCTACACTCTTCTCGTCCAGTTCATACAGGCCTTTCTTTTTCTTGCTCTCACTTCCTGTGGACATCAAACTCTAGATTCTCCAGCCTTTCCAAGTGCACTTGCACTTGCATCCCTCCAAGCCCTTTAGCCTTGGGCTGGTGCAACATCGCTGGTGTGAGGTATCCAGCTTTTCCACCTTAGCGGCTAATAGTTTCCTCAGCTTTCCTACCTGTCCATGGCCATTGTGGGGCTAGTCAGCTTCTGATCATGTGAGTCAATCTAATATCCCCTCTTAGAATGGCGTATAATTTATTAGCTCTGTTTCTCTGGTATCAATGAAAGATAACAAACAATAGGTAAGCTGAGCATTATTGAAGTTGAAAATGTTTCTAAGGACATTAGTAAAAAACTACAAAGAAGCTAGGCAAAACAGCTTCTGCCTATAATCCCAACACTCAGAAAACTAACGCAGGATAGCTGGCCTGAGCTGCAGGCCATTAGGGGCTACACAACTTCAAGTCATCCAAAGCTACAGTGAGAGATCATAGGGAGAGGAGGAGGAAGAGGAAAATATATAAGTCCAAAACTGAGAAAAAATATTTGCAACTCAGATCTCTGATATGGTACTTGTATTCAGAATATATAAAATATACAACTCCCAAACTTAAACAACTTGGGCTTTTAAATGGGCAATGTTGCTGAGTAGGTATGTCTCCAATGAAGTACAAAAGGATAAAAAAAAAAGCACACAAACACACTTGAATCATTAGCCATCAAAAAGATATAAATCAATCACCTCAATAAACCATGTCACACCCACTAGCATGGCTATTATCAAAGATACTGTCTTCCAGTATCTTTGGGAAACTGGTTCCAGGACACTACTAGAATATCAAAATCTGCAGATGCTCAGGTCCCATTATATGATGTCTTAGTATGTAGGCTTCTGTATACCTTTAATCATCTCTAGATTGCTTTTAGTCATGGATAGAAAATAAATGCTATATAAATAGTTATTCTTTAGTTTTGGAAGAATAGTAAGAAAAGGTCTATATATACAGTATAGAGGCACTTTTTAAACATTTTTAATCCTTTGCTGGTTGACTCTGAGGAGTTGTAAAATGCACGTACAAAGGGTCAATTGTTCAAACAAAAGATGGAGAGGTACAGAAAAACTGGAAACCATGTACACTGCAGGTAGGGGTGTAAACTGCTACAACCAACTAGAAAGCCATTTAGAAGTTCCTCGAAATGTCAAACACAATACTAGGCCCATCAACATTCTGTCATAGATGATGGAGGAGGGCATAAGTTCTCCATCCCTCCCTGAGGAGTTGTAGGAAGTTAACAGAGGCTTGGAAATGGAAGACACTTTCTGCAATGGTATAGCCACTGGTAGGTCCCACGTGCTCTGGGAAATAATTCTCTACTCCTGTGCCCATGCAAGCAACCCTATTAACCTCAATGAGTAACAGATGGACAGACAGACACACAAAGACATCAAATTAGAAGAGGTACTAGTTGGGAAAAAGGACTTCAGTGGGAGGGGGACAGAGAGAAGGGTCAAAAAGAAAGGGATTATGCTCAAATACATTATATACTGTTGCAAATATTATCAATAGATAAAGAATGTTAAACAGAGAGCTGTTTTACAGATGGAGAATACTGCGGAGAATACGTCAATACATCAAGGAGACAGATTCTACTGTCTGCCGTGAGGTGCGTCACCTGCACCTTACCTGCTCAGGCCCAGAAGCCATTACAAAGGAAACAGTGACAGGAATACTGCTCTCACAGCTAGCCTGAAAGCCACATCCAGGGAAATGACGACAGACACAGTGGTCACTCAAAGCTCATGAAAACAGAGATCCAGAGTTTACAGAGAAAATGACACCAAATCAGATCTGTATCTTGCCCACCAAGGCTCAGGGCATTGTAGAAGAGGGTCAGAAAAATTATAAGGAACCTCAGGATGAGTGGAAATAGCCTGAGGCACCATGCCCTCCCCCAACAGAGACTGAAGATATAATTTTAAATTTATACTATTCATAAGAGCAAAGAAATTAGGTACCTGAGTTAAGGTTCTGATTCATATGTATAACCTATTATCCAAATGAAATGTATTTAATGTTTGTCTATTCTAAAGTGATTATTCATTCACATCAGCTTCGCTTTGGTGGCTTGCTCTCTACATATTGATGAAAATATGTATGAATTTTAAATTTTGTTCTGTTGGTCTCCTTTTTGTTCTTGTTATTCTTCATTGCTATATTTACTAAAGTTTTATTCTGAGTCCTGATCCCCAGTTGGGCAAATCACCCTCAAGCTTTCTCCATTTGTTGTTGTTTGGCAAAATTCCTTCACAGTGAACACAGGAACAACTACTGCCAGCTTTGTCACAAACATCTGGGACAACTGGCTGGAGAAGGCAGGTGGAGGGTCATCAGAGCCCCACCTGAGATGGAAGGTGCCCCTGTGCCAGCTGTGTGCAATGACGCTGGAGGTCCTGTGGCCTCAGGGGAGATAGACTATGTAGAGGACGAAAGATCAAGGACTAGTGAGGTGTTTCTTTGGAGTCTCCGTGCTCCCAGGCTGAAGGAGGGGCATATGGGGTAATCCCCATGTAGTGAGCCCCACTGAAGTGCTGCTCTGGATCCCATACTCCTTAGCTTTGGGAAGCGGCCACCGGGAAGTTATCAGTCAGGCTGGGATAAGTCTCCTCTGTGGTAAGTTAGCCCATACCAAGGCTGAGGGAGGAGCATCCCAGGAGTAATCTTGATACAGGAAGCCCCATAAAAGTGGCTGCTTTGGGGGCTCCCCATTCCTATAAGTAACCCTGCTCCATGCTCTGTAAGCAACCTTAATAAACTCACTGGTTCATGGAACTGATATTATAATCATACTTTGGTCTGTCATCTGAGCCCTATTTGGAGTGAAGAAATGTGTTCGCTTGGGGGGGAGGTCTGGGGGGACTTTTATGTGACACCATCTTTATCGAAGTCTTGGCTATTGATCCTTTCTTTTTTGTTGAGGTTTCATAATAAGCCAAGCGTTTTGTTGAAGTTACAGTGAATTTACATGTGAATTTTGGCAAAGTTACTATCTTTCTGGTATTAGTCTTGTTAAATGAGTGATTTGGCATATTTTCTTGTTTGAGTGACAATGCATTTCACTTGTGAAAAAGCATTCTTCATAAAGACTTGGCATGTATACCTCACAACCAAAACTGAATTACAAATAAATTAAGGACATATGAGGATGTTACAACCTTAGACTAGGCAAAGATAATTTAAACAAGGTACACATATAAATATATATGTGTGTATATGTACATAAAAGAACAAGTCTCTTGTTTTTTTTTTTACATTGAACATTCATTCATTGAATAATGTCTTGGAAAACATGGCAATAAGGTAAATGAGTTTTTCTGTACTTTGCCAACATTGATGTGTTCTATCTTTTAGCATGGCTTTATACACACACGTGTAAATGCTGGAATTCAATGCTCTGGATAGCATTAAGTAACTCTCAGGGATGGATGATATCAGGATTTTTTTTCAAAACTAGGAGTAAAAAACACTTAGGTAAAGGTGCACTTCCTAGGAAATGTTCTAAAGTCATTATTGCATATACAAAATGTTTGGTGATTATTACTTCAACAATAAAAACATTAACATTTGCCTGGAGTTAGTCTTCGCAAAGAAAAGAACAAGGGGAGGGATACACAGTTGTCCCCAATCAAGAAACTGCTTCCTGATTCGATGCATCGTTGTAAAAATCAGCTTGAACACAAGTCAAAGAGCCTGGATTTACTATTCAACAAAAAATTGCCAAACACTTTCTTGCTTTTATTTCATATGATTATGTAAGTTGTTAAAATTATTTTTAAAATAATATATACACTTCAAAATTATTTTAATACCAAGGGAATAGTGGGAAGATAAAAACAAGTTTCAAAATAGAAATATTCATTGTTTCAATGGAAAAAAGGCTATTAATGTCCAGCTATAGCAATTACATTTGAAACAGATGTCTTTCTACTTTCAAATCCAAATTGGATCATGGTTTACACAGTTTAATAAAACTTTAATTAAGGCTCTGACACAGGATAACCTGATCATGTCATGCAACTAAACACTTGCTTAATATTAACATCTTTTCCAGCCATAGAAATGCCGAAGTAAATTAGACATTTCATAATTCATCCAAGGAAAAATGTCATTCAAAAACTGAAAAATATTACATAGGTTCAATTTAAAAAAAATTGAAGAGGACTGGAGAAACAGCTTAGTGGTTAAGACATTTACCTGCAAAGCAGAATGACCTGAGTTCAATTCCCCAGTGCCCACATAAAGTCAGATACGCAAAGTGGTGCATGTGTCTGGAGTTCACTTGCAGTGGCTAGAAGCCCTGGTGTGCCCATTCTCTCCTTCTCTCTGTCTGCCTCTTTCTCTCTCACTCTCTCTCTCTCAAATAAATAAGTAAAATGTTTTTTTTAATTGATAAACATTGCAAACCACTCACTGAAATACAGACTTAAGCATCACAGATCTATCAGGGAAGTCAAGGAAATGCATCCTGGGAACACTGTGACTGTATCTGACTGAAGCTATGAAGACAGTGTTGATGGAGACATGACTAGTAAGAGTAGACAGAAGAAAATGTGGACTTTGTCCTTTTGCTTTGGAATGTGTGATTTTTTTTTTCTAAGAGGTCATTTGTGAAGCTTTCATATCCAAAGGGTATTTTTTGGGAACCTATATAACTGAGAAGCATTATTACACTTGTGAATCAAGTTGATATCAGAGTGACCAGATAACTTGGTACTAGAATCGTCTGGTGAAAAGAATATTCTGTCATCGAGAGCATTCAAGCAATCCTGAGGCTGAATCCCTGACATCTGCGAGTTTGGCTTTGTAAGTAACTTTAGCTCTGAAGTCAGTGGCTAGCTTGGTGGCCTCTCCAGTGATACATCTCCTTCTCCTTCAGTTTTCAGTAAGTTAGTCCTGTTCCTGAACCAGACATGCAAGAATGCTGGCTTCCATCTCTTCCTGGAAGGAACTTCCACTGGGACATCACACAGTAGCAGCAGCAGGAGCAGCAGAGTGAGTTTTCAGCTGGAGTGTCTTGCTTGGCTTTTTCCCTAGGGCGATCTCAGGCCACCATCATCTCTTTGGCTTGTTCTGCTCTATCATTTGTGTGCATGAGTTTTCAAAGTTGCTATTTTCTTTTCCACTGGATACTTCTTCACAAATCTTGTTTTCACCAAGGAAATTGTGTTTAGATTCACTAGGAAACATAGACACCTCTTCCTGTAGACATGCACCAATCTCTGCTGGGGTCTGAGTGAGAAAACTCCTGGTTCCTAAGCCATCTAGGCAAGCCTGTCTGCATCACAGATGCTGCCTTCTGGAAACACCCAGTGCTCCCCGGGCTCTCAGGGTCTTGACCTTGGAGGTATTCTACTTGGACTCAGAAGGTGCTGAGCTTGTTCACTGAGCTGTTCACTGAGCTGCTAGCCACACTGTGGTCTGAAGGGAGGTGGATGTTTCTGGCTGCATCTCCAGTTCCTAAGACTCTGGATAACTAATAATAGATTCATTTCTCTCACCACACACACACACACACACACACACACACACACACACACACACACACACAAACTGACTTTCTGTGAACATTTGTTTGCTTGAAGAATTTCTATTAGGAAGCCCAGTAAATATTACTCTATAATTTCACTACTTTTGAAAAATAAGTTTTATTTATTTGCAAGCAGAGAGAGATAAGACAAGAGACAGAGAGAATGAGCATAGCAGGCCTCCAGCTGCTGGAAAGGAACTCCAGATACGTCTGGCTTTCCATGGGTACTGAGGAATCATGGGTACTGGGGAATCAAACCAAGGTTGTTAGGCTCTTCAGGCAAGCACCTTAACCGATGAGTCATCTCTCCAGCCCTCACTATGTTTTTTTTAATCTCCTACTGTATACGCTGAATTTTCTTGAAAAACTGTAACTGATGGGCAAATATCTAATTTTTGGCATTGTTTCTCCACCAGACTGAACAACTGTAACCATCTGATCTCAGTTTTTACAAAGTTCTGAATGTTTCTTTTCACTGTTCAATAGCTCTTCAATTAAAGAAGTTAGGACTTCAACTATACCTTTAATGAAATGGTCCATTCTCTTCTGGCCCCTGCCTCCTCACTGACATCAGTTTCCTGGAGGAAAGTACTACTATTGTTTTGCAAAAGGGATATAAATATGTTGTGCCCATTAAACTGTCCTCTACATATTTATTTTTTATGCCCATACATGAGTGCTGCTCTCACTTTTGGTCAGAGAAGCTTCTGTTTGCAGACGGCAGAGACTACTAGGAGAATAACAATTCATCAAAGTGCTGGGAAGAAGTGATAGTGGAGTGCTCACACTAAACAAGACACCTCTAGTATGCCCTCCAAGGCTCAGGGTGCATTGTGGCAGAGGTGGCAGAAAGAATATTAGAGCCAGGGGATGGAGAGGAATGTTTTGTAGTACTATCTTCTGGACATGAAGTGGCCACCGCATCTAAGTCCTCACAGTGGCTGTGATCACCATCACAAGACCTGCACAGTATTGGTCCCATAAGCATTTTGTTATGAATAAAGGAGGACAAAAAAAAAACATCAAAATAGAAGAGGAACCAGTTGAAAGAAGAATTTGAAGGCAGATAGATCAGTAAGGGGGGCACATAAAGTAATGAGCAAGGATTATTATCACAATACATCATGTACATGCACGAAATTGTCAATAAGATGTTTAAAATAAATAAAAATACAAATTTTATCCCTTACATCACAAAACCATTTTTTTTTGAAAAGCAAGGATTTGAAATTAAGATGAAAGGATCCCAAGTTGAATACCAAGGAAAGGATATGCTTGTGTTTCTAAGAGGTTCTTAAATCTAATTAAACACATATTTTAATATGAACATTTGTGGTATAAAAACATTTGAAGTTGGAAACTTAAGAAAGTTATTTCTTATTAAAAGTGATTGATAGTTGGAAAATGCATGTGCTTACCTGTTACAGAGGGCGAGAGGCAAAACTCAACAAGGTTTTGGAACAGAGGACAACAATGCACACTTCCCCAGCCACTCCCACGGGCGATGGGTAGTTCTGATGCTTCTGCTAGTTCTCTCCACATCTTAAAGAGCAGGTTCTCTTATTATTCCTATTTTATAGTACAGCATTCTGAGTAAGAGAGCCAGACTACAAACCCAAACATCGGCTTCACTGTAGCTTTAGTCTACACAGATGGGCTTTCCCCCATTTTATATCTCAGAATGTATTTTTTAAACAAATAATCATCAATGATACATTTTTTAAACTCCTAAGGCCCTAAGGTTCCTTACTTATTGTTATGCCTTTTTCCAGGAAAATATTTTAAAAGAAGTGAATAGAAAAGGCTCCTTATAGTAAAGAGTGGTTCTATAAGTGGCTCCCCCTTCACATATTTTCAAAATTAAAATTTCCATAACAGGAGAAGTCAATCAATACTGATCAGGCGTTATTTGGGTTTTACTTTTCATGTTTTGGAATAAGTAAAGAATCAAAGGACAGTTTTTGGCATTCTATATTGCCAAAGCTATAAGGATAGAAAAACACTATCAATTCAATAAGCAATTATAAACTGAAACAATGCAGAGTATTCAGTATGTGTGATCTTTAAGTTTTGTTGTCAACTTGATCTCTGAGGTTGTTCACAGGAAGGTGGCCCTCTCAGTAGGGGGCAAGATTTAAGGAGGATCAGGGGAGCTGGAAATGAACATTCCTTCCTGGGAGGGCAGTGCAAGAAGGAAATTCCAGAGACTCAGGAAGTCAACAAGTCTGGGAAAAGGTTGCAAGACCCCACCCTAAAGCTATATAAATAGAAAGGAAATCTCTCCCCCCCACCACCACCACCATTTGCTGGTATGTATATGTGTGGTGTCAGTGATGGCTTCTCTCTGTGTGTTTGGACTGTGAAAAGGGGCCAGCCTCTTTTGCCATTATGGAGCTTCCCCTGAATCTGTAGCTTCAATAAATCCTTCCCTCCCTGCCTGGTATGGAGGCTCATCCAAGTAGCATGTGGCTAACTACGACAGTATAGAAGAGAGGAAATTCCAGGAAAGAAAGCAAGGACTGAGTTGAGTGCAGGGTGATTAAAAAATATTATCAAAAAGTGAATTATAAAGAAAATGGTATGTTGGCAATAACTGGAGTAAACAGACCATTGGCATGAAACATAGTCTGCGGCCATGAATAGGCTGGATACAGTTCCTACTGGGAGAGAACAGCAAACCAAGAAAGGAGCAATTGTGCAATGAAGGAGCCTGGGCCTGGGGGAGACAATCAACAGCCATTAAATTCGGCCAAATATTCCACTCAGTGAGGGGGAACCCTTGATTGGAAATGGGGATTTAGGGCAATATGCACCGGATCCCATTCTCTTGGGCTCCCAAGAAAAGATGCACTATGCGAACTTCTGAACGTTCTGAACTAGGGAACGTCTACTAAAAATAGAAACTAGGTAATCCAGAATGGTGTATATTTGTTAACCTATACTGTTCTCACTCTCCAATGGAGATTGTGTTTGTATTTTTCAGGATATAGCGAGTGAGCTGTGGCCCATATAACCCTACCACCCGACAGCAGGCCAAAAGATGAGACCATGGCAAGAGATGAGCCACCACAGTCATATTGTGGAGGATCCATATGGAACCCTGCAGAGAAGGACGGGATGGGCAGGGGACCCATAGCCACAGCCATTCAACCAACTCAGGATAAGCCA
>PVHP010005868.1:0-10634 GCA_004024765.1 Zapus hudsonius
AAAGTATTGAGAAGAAATGAATTATCACCTTCTCTTACTATTAACAAAGGAAAAGTGAGGACAGCTATTAAAACAGACATGATTGTTTAGTTTTAGAATGATTCCCTTGGTAATAATTAGCTTGACGGTGCTTGACAATGAATGAGAAATTAAAAATATCTCCATGTGCTTCTCTGATTTTGTAGAATGGACATGATGTATTTTACTGTGTGGACTGGATTTCTTTCCAGCAAATACTTGTAGGATATATACCATAGTCTAGAAAAGAAATGTTGGCATAGAAAAGGAGAAGATTAAGAGATAAATGCAGGGTAATTTTCATTTGAAGGAATCTACTTTCTAGAGATAGGCCAAGCATCGAATACAAGTATCTATAATTACAAGGCAGAACTGGGTGAGGACTGTATTTAATAATAATTGAGGACCATGAATTTCCTGAAGAAAAAGCTATCTGTTCTATTTACAGCACTTTAAGAAAAAAAAAACCCTTCCCAGAAAGGAAACCCAGTCATTAACAATGAATATTAATAGGCTCTGGACAGCAAATTCCATGAAGAGTCAAGCTTCATGCATATCTGAATTCCCAGTACCTACAGTGGATCAGGCATACTAAGTGTTTAGTAAGTTTCTATTAAATTAATGAGCCCTGAATAAGTGAATGAATAATTGAATCCTGTGAAACATCAGCGACCCACAATTCAATTTCAAATAATGGAGGGCACTGAGATGTGTCACCAAGAATCGGGTGGCATCTGAGGTGGATTTTGAGAAAGAAGAGTCACTTCAGTCTTGTTTTTTTTTTTTTTTTTCATATTGGAAATGGACCTCTAATCATGAAGCTAACACTAGACAAATCAACAAAATCATCTAGATTTCAACGAGACTTGGTGAAAATACCAAGAATTGCTTTGTAGATGTAACCAGATGTTGACATCATGATCTAATAAAGCTCCCAGAAAGCTATCTCAGCTTAAGCTTACAATGTGATCTCCTTGCATTCAAGAGTTTCTCCTTACTGTTCTACTAAGGCTAGCCTTTCTGCCTCAGGTCAGGGCATACTTAATCTTGTCCCAAGTCTTTCCTACAATACCCCAAATGTGACTCACTGATGATTAATGAGGACCAATCAAATGTCTTGCATCAGAGGGCTGGCACAATCTAATTTTGTTGTAGAACACAACACAGTTTCTAAAACCAGTTATGGTAATTTTAGCTGCTTTAACAATGAGTAACATGATGTTATCTGAAACAAAGTAGCTATTTTCCCCCTCATATTTATTGTCAATAATTAGATACATTATATGAGCAAGTCTTATGATGGTACCTCAGTTTCTCTCCTCCATGTCCCCAACCCACTGGGGGCCTTTCTCAGTGAGCTTTCTGGACCAGTCCATTTCAAAAAAATATCTTGTGAAAATCTAAAATGGTAGATGGTCCCAGAGCCATAAACTGCTCTGTTCTAGGAAGTCATCCAGGGACCTAGACTCCGTCTGTTTTGTTCTCTGGAAATGACTTCATTTTTAGGGGAAAATTGACTCACTACCACTGTGTTCATGTTCTTGTCCATGGGAAAAGGGAAAGAAGAGGTGAAGGAAAAACAATGATATGACATAGTCATTGCAGCAATTGCTTTGCTCACTCACATGGCTTTGACCGGAATCAGTGACATGACATGTTTCACTGCAGGGATGGGGAGACATGCAGCCTCGGGTGAATCGCTTGAATGGAGCACTCTGAGCTCTATCACAAAATGGAAAGAGGGGAACCTTTAGCTGATTCTAACACTTTCTTTCCCTTCTTCTCTGAAGTACTAGAAGATGCACTATTGGCCCACTAATATGTGGCTATTGTATCTAGTTTTAAAAACAGTACTGAAGAGATGGCTCAGCAGTTAAGGCCATGCCTTCAAAGCCTAATGCCCTGGGTTTGATTCCACAGTACCCACGTAAAGCCAGTTGCACAAAGTGGTACATGAATATGTATTTCTTTTGCAGCTGCTAGAGGCCCTGGTGCACCCATTCTCTCTCTTTCTCGCTCCATGAAAATAAATAAATAAAAGTGTGTGTTGAAAGATTGTGTATCTATGCTATGAAAAGACCTTCATATATGCTGTTATACACAATTCTCAAAATAGCATTAATAATGAATATCATTATCTCCAATGTATTTAAGTTTTCAATGTCACGGTCACAAAACGACAAATAGGAACTGCATGTGGGCTCAGATGTAACTCCAATCTCCTTTACTACAGCCATTCCCTCCCATATTCTAGACTGACCAGTCTGCCATTTGTCCTTCTTCTGGTACGTGCAAAGAAAGCTGTTCTCTCTTTGTACTTAGTCATGCGCTGTGACTACAGGGAAATGTAGTCCATACATTGTTTAATTTCCTGTCCTTGAATAACCTGAAATTGAGTATAACACAGTGTTTCATGACTAACCAATATCTGAGAAACTGTGGTAATTGTAGTAAATACTAGACTTCTCATTCCAGGGACCACACAAGGAAAGCCAAGTTGTGTGTGTGTGTGTGTGTGTGTGTGTGTGTGTGTGTGTGTGTGTGTGTATTAATCAATTGAGAAAACATTTTGATTCAAAAATCTCAATTTTTTAGGTAACAAAATGCTATAAATGAATTCTGGATCATATTTGGGAGTTTCTATTTGGATTTCATAAACAGCAAGTGAATAGCCCACTCTTTGATGGACACTGAGCACCCTAATCTATTAAACAGGTCCCCCAATCGCTCCCTCCATGGGGCCAGGATGCAATTTGCTAGCAAATTGGAATCAGAATTGAGTTTTTAAAGAAAACCTTCCCACAGTTGTAAACATCCTTAATTTTTACAGCAACACATTGACTTCAAACCTGACTCCTAATTATTGCAATATTTCTTTTAAAAGCCTGTATTGTAGATTCTGCAAGGTTCGGACATCTGCTTCAAATCCAGAAACTTCTTTCCTTGCTCAAAAAGGTTGCTCTCCTCCAATTAGCCTCAGCAGAGCAGCAGGAGCAAGTGGAGGGATGTGGATGGGGTTTCATGTTTACTGGGCACATTCCAGCCTCACCCGCCTTTTCCCACATGGGAATAATAACCACTTTGCCTGTTGGGCCCAGGACCAAACGGCCTTTGAAGTATAAAAGGGATATGTTCTGAGTCTTTTAAAATATACTCTTGCAAATCTTTGGTTTATCATGGATAAAGGCAGTTTACCTAAGACAATGCATTCCTTGACATTTCTATTTTAAGTATTGGGAATAGATTTAAAGTGTTGGTGGAAGAAAACTTTTCATGGTGTCACTGTTGTCACTGGGGTTGATTCCTGCACATCTAAAACACAAAAATTTCTGAAGCTGTTTAACTGGGGTTGGTGGTTAGAGCAGTCGCTGTTATTATCCCAAACCAAGAGGCGGCTGGTAATGATGATGACCACAGATACTTCAACCTGTCTTTCATCCGCAATAATTTCAAAGATCCCAATAAATGGCCTTACATGAAATGCCAACATGGTTAAGTAAATTATTCCAACTTCAGTCCACCCCCTGTACTAAGACATCATAGGTTTGAGCCACAGAAAACTCTTAGGTTGCTTAGATCTCCACTTTGTTACTTAATATGAATGACTTTAGATGAGATTGTTTCCTTCTGGGTTCAATGTTGACTTGCTTCAGAACTCATTTTCCCCATCTGTGAAGTGGGGATATTGGGGTTTTATAGTTAATATTAATCATGTCATTTTGATCAGTCCACCTTCAAATATAGAACCGATTGTTCACAGAGGAGCCCAGAACAAAAATCTCTATTTATTTTATTGCTGGTGAAATGGGTTTGGAGGGACTGAGGAGATGCTTCAGTGGGTAAAGTGCTTGCCATGCAGACATAAGAACTTGAGTTCAGATCCCTAGAACACATATAAAATTCAGGTGTGGTGGCACA
The DNA here is from genome assembly GCA_004024765.1 of Zapus hudsonius. Lineage (NCBI taxonomy): Eukaryota > Metazoa > Chordata > Mammalia > Rodentia > Dipodidae > Zapus > Zapus hudsonius. The sequence continues at coordinate 3,937 of PVHP010005868.1, forward strand.
CATGTGCCCATACACATATGGACATGTACACACACATACACACACACACACACACACAAGAGGATATGGAGGTTGAGACACAAATATGGCTCTTTTAATTAGTATTGTGCACTGCCTGGTGACAAGTGTGGATCTGGAGCTCAGAGGAGATTCTAGGCTAGATTCGGATATGTTGTTCTTAAAGCTATGAGTAAACATCAAAAATGTTGCTAAAACCGAGAGCAGAAAGTGCAGAGATGCAGAGACATTAGAGAGACACAGAGGAGACTGAGTCACAGCCTGGGCAAAAGAACATGCTCCATTGCATACATGTTTTGGTTGGGAGATGCTTTCAAAAGCAAGCCTTCCTCATGGGTCAGCCTGTGGGGAGCTTTCTTTAGACCCAAGGGCTTCAAGATCTACTCTCCAGCCTCACAGGGGCACAAGCCTGACTAGTGATCTCCCTGTTCCTGCCTAGGTTCATGCATGGTGGAAGTCTCCTGATATGTTAGCATTGATGTGTCAAAAAGCCTGAATAAAAATGATTCCTACTCCCTTCCCCTCAAGAAAACTCCCAATGCAACAATAGCTGTCAGTTACCTGGTTTGTTTGGAGTTGGTTAGCAATTCTTATGGTCACTCAGGGAGAACACAAATCCTCAGCTGGCCCCTCTTCAGCCTCGATTCCAAACTTCTATGTTCTTTCTATACCTACAGCAGCATCTTCCATCAGTCCATCACTCGCTGGCTATATTGGCTTTGGTAATTTTCAAGCCTTAGCTCCCTCCTGTATAAAACAGAGATTGCATACCTGTGGTGACTAACCACAAGGGAAAAAGCTCAGAATGGTGCAAAAGAAAATAGATAAGCAATCCCTCATCACTTTCTTCCTTTCCTTCCTTGTATTCTCTCTCCTTCTATCTTTGCTTTGCTATCTTCCAATATAAATCTCACTTAAAAGATGCTAAGCAATATCCTAGGCTAGAAAAGATAACCTGAAAAGATGAGTGATTTCTGAGCTCTAGGGATTCAAGTCTGTCTCAGGGAGGAGAATGCACCTATAAAGGTGACAACATCACTGTGACAGGGTGTGGTAGCATGGCCCTGATGACTGTGAATACTCCAGGAGCATCAAGGACTAAGTGTGATGTGTGTTTATCCTTGGAAGCTGCAGAAAGTAATGGCTATAGGAGAGGCCTCATAGACTTTGAGCTTTGTCACTGGAGGACTGTTGTAGTCAGCTTTCTCGTTGCTGCACACCCAACCAAAAGCAGCTTGTGGAAGAAAAGGTTTATTTTGGCTTACAGACTCTAGGGGAAGCTCTGGGATGTTAGGGAAAACGATGGCATGGGCAGAGAGTGGACATCACCTCCACCATAGCACTACAAACAGCAGCAGGAAGGTGTGCCAAAAACTGTCAAGGGGAAGCTGGCTTATAACCCCCATAAGCCTGCCCCCAACAACACACCTCCAACGTGGTTCCAATTCTAAAACTGCCAATCAGCTGGGGATCAAGCATTCAGAACACATTAAGTTTATGGGGACACCTGAATCAGACCACCAAAAGGACTTAGAACAATGAAGACAGATGAAAATGAGACTGGACCCCAAAATTCCTATAATCAGTTGCTTATTTCTAGACACTCCTGGATGGAAGGGGAGAGAAAGAAGAAAGGAACGTTTGGATCATGCTTCCCAGCACAAGCACATTACCTTGCCTGCATTTCTTTCTGACTAGAAACAGAGGTTATATTGATTCCATGATACCATGTCTGAATTTTGGAAGACAAAACATCATTAACATTGTCATTTTCATAGGGATTTGATGTCACTTACTGTTCCTCCAAATCCTTAATCTTAAACATGACAATTGAATTTTAATATATTGTCATTTTGCCAAAAATTCAACAAAACAGCTCTCTATGCAATTTCTCACTTGCCCTAGAATAATCTCTCCAAAGGAAGGTCTAATAGACAAAGACTTTCATTCATTCACATCTGCTCTAATGTTCACAATCCCTCTACTAAACTGTCTGTGTTCTTTGTGTCCTTATGCAGCTCAGGACGCTGAGGCTGAAAGATGAGGAAGTCTTTGGCCTGAGGAGGCACTACCAAGCCAGGAGCCAAGCAAGGCTGCCATCTCCCAAGTCTGCTCCCCTGTAATGCCAAGCATTCTTCAAAGCATGAGATTCATTTGCTCAGTGCTGTTTGCTCCCCCCCCCCATTCCCAATACACTCTGGAGACATCCTCATCCAGAATGTCAGCCATCCCACAGTGTATGAACTGGGATGTTCCAGAATCAAGGTACAGCCTACCCAGTCCACAGATGCCCAAGTCCCGAGGCTCCTGGTATGCAAAGAGAAGACACTTAACATTTGAGCAGCCTAAATGATGGAAAAAAAGGATTTTCAACTTGCATTAACCTACTCCCAACTGGCAGACTACAGGTTTAGAGGAGCCAGAAAGAAGCTACTCTGACGCCTCATCTCAGTGTATTTTTGCCTCCTGTGTTTCTGAATTTTTACTATGTTTTTTGTGGTCTTGTGACTTTATTTTTTCAAATTTTTGTGCTTCTATCTTTTATTCTTCTTCTTACAGTTATCTAAGTTGTTTCTGCATTATTTATTCAATTACTGGGCAATTGGTCTTTTATATGTTGTTCTCTCTCTCTTTCTCTCTCTCTCTGTCTCTCTTTGTAGTGATCTTCTCCATTCTTCCTCTTTTTCCTTTATTTAACCTTGCCTCTCTTTTCCTTTTCACCTTCTATGCCCCTTTCTTTATTTCATTCATTACTATTTTCACCTTCACAATAAAGAACTTTGAATTTATAGCACAATCTCCATTATCATGATGTTTTCATTTCTATGGTCATTGGTGTTATTGGTTATGGTCATTAGTGGGAATTAATTGATTATAAATATACTTCTGTATCATGTGTCACCTGGTGCTACCACTGGGAAAGTTCTTGCTTTCTTATCTATGACTGGTACTAGATTTCACTAAGATCACTCAATAAAATCAGAAGGGATATTCAAACCAATAGAAGAATGAGTCACAACACAGAAATATACTAAATGAAAAAATATATATAAGGCAAGACCATGCCTCCAAGAAATCATGCTTCTCAATTACCCAAGTATAAAGATGCTGAAATGTTAGACAAATAATTCAAAATCTTTTTCTATAAATAATCAAATACTTCAGAGAGGAAACAAATAAGCACACAATTAAAGTAAGGAAATAAATTCAGGATGTAGATAAGTGAGTCAGAAATACAGAAGAGAAGGACAGCAACAGGGATGAGAAATTCAGCAAGGATATTGAGATCTTGAGCAAAAACAGACATATTGGAAATGAATCGCTCAAATTAAAAACATAGTAGAAAGTATCACCAGTATACCAGATCAAGCAGAAGAATAAATAAGGCAGATAGAAGAGAAGGCTGAAAAAAATACTATGTTTACACATAAATAAAGAAAAAAAGATAAACGGGCATAAGTGCAACCTCCCAGAATTCTAGGGCATCCTTAAGAAGCCAAACTCAAGACTTGGAAAATGCAAAGTTGAGCTGAAGTAAAGGCATAGGAAATCCATTTCATAATATTGTAGCAACAAACAACAACAAAAAAAGGGAAGAAATGGAAGCATTTAGAGATCCAAATAAAGAAAAAGAACCTTTCCTTAACACACATAATAGCTCAAAGTGCTAAATTTGTGAGAGAAAGAAACAATATTAAAAGCTGTAAGGGATGGCTCAGCAGTTAAGTCTGATAGCGTGGGTTTGACTCCCCAATACCCGTGCAAAGCCAGACTCACAAAGTGGTACATGTGTCCAGAGCTTGTTTGCAGTGGCAGGAGACCCTGGCATACCCATTCTCTCTCTCTCTCTCTCTCTCTCTCTCTCTCAACTAATTATTTTTTTAAGCTGCAAGGGAGGCTTCAGAAATCAGCAGGTAAAGCTCTTTCCACACAAACATGAGGACCTGAGTTTGAATCCCCACAATGCCTTGGACCTCATGAGAAGTGGGGGCCGCAGAATCCCTGGGGTTGGTTGGCTAGTTAGTCTAATTGAATTGGTGAGCTGCAGGTACAATGTGAGACCCTGTCTCAAAAAATAAGGTGGAGAGTATCTAAGAGGACACCCTATGCCAACCACTGGCCTATACATGCATGTACACACACATATGAACATGCACACACACAAACACACACTATACCCATGCACACACAACTACAGGAGAAAAGTGCCAACTCACCTACAGAGTCAGAAGCATCACGATAACATCAGATCTCTCAGCAGAAATCCTAAAATTCAGAAAAAAATGTTGAGTAACAAATTTAAAGTTCTGAATGTAAACAACTGCCAACCAAGATCACTCTATCCAGCAGAGTTATCTTTCAAATGAAGAAATGTTAAAATAAGCACAAGATCAAGCAATTCGGGACCACCAAACCAGCAAGGCAGAAGGTAGCTAAAGGAATTTCCACGCCAATGAATGTAATGAAACCAATGAAAATCATGAGTCAACTCAGGGAAAAAGAAATTTGAAGAGAAATGGGTAAGAATTGGCCATGTCCAACTCAGTAAACCTGATAATGCCTGTCATGAGTAGAGGAGACACAAGACAAACAATAATCAAACCAACTGGAACAGCATTCAACGAGATTACAGGAATCAGAAAACCCCTCTTAATACTGATCCTAAATGTGAGTGGTCTTAATTATCAATTAAAAGATACAGACTAGATAGTTGGATTAAGAAATGAAATTCAACTTTTCTGTTGTTTATGAGAAGCATATGTAACTGGCAAAGACACACAGAGATGGAGAAAGCAAAGATGAAAGTAATGTAGCAAGTGAGGAGGAAGAAAACCAAGCAGGGTGTGCAGCACAGAAGACCCTGAATCCTGAAAGCAATGCTAAGCTAGAAGAGCAACGCTGGAGAAGGGATCGCAGTGCCTGGTTTCAGATTGTACTCCAGAGCCGTAGCAGCAGACCAGAATGACATGTGTGCCAACTGAATCCAACAGAGAGAACCCCATCAGCTATACCCACCTGACTTTGAACAAGGGAGAAAAGATAGCCTCTTCGAAAAAAAAATAGGTGCCACTTCTTTCTTACCGTGTATAAAAATCTATTCAACATTGACAAAATACCATAATTTAAGACTTGGAACATTGAAACTGTTAAATATTTCAAATATAACATAGACAAGGCTTTTCTGAAAATGATTTCAAAACCCCAGGAAATAATAGCCATATTAGACAAATATGATTGCTTGAAAATAAAAACCTTCTATTCAACAAAGAAAACCACCAGTAGAATAAAGAGACAGCCTATAGAGGGGGAGAAAAATCTTTTCCAACTCCGCATCTCACAGAAAATTAGTGTCTAGTTTGTATAAAGAACTTAAAAACTTGAACACCAAAAACAACATGAAACAAAGCAACACAACTCAAGTAATCCAAAAAGAAGACATATAACTAGCCAGGAAATCTATAAAGAAATGTCCAACATCCTTAGTCATCATAAAATGCTAATAAAAACTACAGTAAAAAAACAACATCCATCCCACCTCACCCAGAAAGGCTAAGACCAATATAACAGACAAGAGCATGTGATCGTGAGGGTGTTTGTAATTCCACATCATTACACATGCCGATAGTCATGTAAACACATGCATGTTTACTGCTCTGTTACAATAGCCATGGTATGTAACCAATGTAGATACACATCAGCAGATAAATTCATGGAGAAAATGTGGTAATAAACAGAATGAAGTTTTATTTAGCTGTAAAGAAGAATGAAATTTTATCATTTGGAGGAAAAATGGATATATAGTGAAAGCTGAAGAGAAATTAAGAAACTATTTGAAGAGAGAATGAGATCTGGCTTGAGAAGTCACACAAAGGAGAGCAATGGGCATAAATGTTTGCAAAGTAAAATGATACATGTATGTGATACATGTCACAGTGACACCCACTTGCCTGTATGTTAACTAAAAGCATTAAAAAGAAAAATATTTAAGATGTTTTAAAAAGTTATTCTGAGGCCAAGTAGCCAAGAACATCAATGAATAATCATTTTCTCACAGTTGTTGTGGGTCACAGGCTTGGGAGGAACTTCGCTGCAAGGTTGTGGTTTGAGGTCCCTCATGAGAAGTTGACAGGGCTTTTAAGGAAGGATGGAAGGAGCGTGCTGGCTGAAGGGGGGATGCCAGGCCAGCCTGTCCATGAGGTTGAGTCCTCATGCACGGAGGCCCTGTCTTCCACCAGAGCCAAGGATCCAAGGTAGATGTTCAATGTATTCTAAGAACCAGATTCATAGTCACACTCGCTCACTCTGTGAGTCCATTGTGTTAGTAACATAGATCAGCTGTGTTCCAATCACAGAAGGACTACACACAAACATGGGTATCAGATGCAAGCAATCCAATGGGGCCTTTTGGGGGATTTCCTACCATGCTATCCCCTACTCCCTCAGCTCCTATTGACTCCTGACCCACTCTCCTGTAAAAAACCAAAGTATCAAAAATCACATCCTAGTATAAAATCAGTTCCATGTCAGATAGCTTGTCATCAAAATCAGATCCACAGTGGGTTGGAGAGATTGCTTAGTGGTTAAGGTGCTTGAATTAAAAGCCTAACGACCTGGGTTCAGTTCCCCAGTATGCATCTAACACAAGATGCAAAGTGACACATGCATCTGGAGTTCATTTG
>PVHP010005868.1:10734-63174 GCA_004024765.1 Zapus hudsonius
TCTCTCTCTCTCTCTCTCTCTCTCTCTCTCTCTCTCTCTCTCTCTCTCTCTCTCTCTCTCTCTCTCTCTCTCTCCTCTGCTTGCAAATAAATAAAATTTAAAAATTATCCTATTTATGAGAACTATAGTTGAAAGAAAAATCAGATCTACATACAGATAAATCTCCCCAGGCTGGGTTTCCTAAACACATTTCTAGTGTAGCTCCTCCCATCCAAATTTCTGAAGATTTCAGTTGTCTCCTCCACGTGCCCAACATTCAGGAACAAGTTGAGCACGACAAGTACTTGTGTCCAAAGAGACAGGAAGTGGAAACACAAAGAGGTCACTGATTCAGATGGAGCCAGATTCTCCCTGAAAGTTCCTGAAGCAGGACTCAGCTCTACTCTTACTTACCCAAGGATAAAGGCCATAACATTACCTCCACTTTCTGAAGTCTCAATTCTACACACTTGGTCATTGTGCCTTGGCCACAAAGTACAGCACATTCCAGTCAAACACTTTGAATGACCTGCTTCCCGCCTTTTGAAGCTTGGTGTCCAGAAAGCTCACATTCTGCGCTATCTCCTTTCCTAGCCAAGTGTGACAGTGTTTCTTCCAGTACAATTGGATCAAAACTCTCGCAGCTCTTCTACAGAGCTGACCTGATGGTAGGTAGTTTCTCCAAGAGCAACTGAGTAAAAAGACAAACGTCAGAGTGAGTCACCTGCTGTAATTCTGCAATGTTCTGTTGCTTATACACTCAACCTAATTCAGGGTTAAAGAAAATGATTTAAGAACGTGGATACTGGGAGGTAGTTAGTGTGAAGAACCATTTTAGGAGTTGACTATTACATCGTGCTAGCAAGAGAGCCCAGAGTGACTCCATGAGTAGGCAGGACAGCCTTGAGTGCATGGTTGAGGAGCAGAGAGCAGGGTGGTGAGTACGAGGACTGGACTTGCTGTCTGAGACATGGAGGCAATGCCATTTTCTGCTGGAGCCAGGGAGAAAGATCCGCAGTTTTCTAGCAAGTGAAGCTCCAGATACATCACATTCCTACCACTCAGACCCGGCTGTGGACAGCATGGGGGGGATTGTTCGGGGCCACCTGGGAAGCCTCCAATCCAGTCACATATAAGATGCTTCTATCCTTGGGGAAAAATGTTGAAAATGTAATCTGTATGGTAGTCCAAAAACCTGTGAAAAGAAAGGGCAAGGTGACCCTGAAAATCAAAATAACTTTCTCTAAAAAATAGTATATATCACCACAGCAAGTAAGATAACCCATGAAAGGACAATGGCGAAGGTCACCAATGATACCTAACACAATCCAAAGTCCAGAGACACTTATGATCTCAACAATAAAGCAGACTTCAAACTCACCCACCATAACTTAGAAGACTGAGTGAAAGAGGGGGCGGGAAGATTGCAAGAGCCATGGTGGGGGAGAATATCCAGAGACATGGCTCCCCTCAGCAACAACAAAGTCAAAAAAACTGGCTACCTCTTGTACAATTCATAACTCCCTACCCCATGGACTGATCCAATATGCCCACTGAGGCATATTGCCTCACCAGTGTGGTGAGGACAGAGAGGAGGGAAATGGGGGTACCACCACAAGCCTTGTATCTAGGGCTGGAGAGATGGCTCAGTGGTTACAGGTTTTCTCTCTCTCTCTCTCTCTCTCACTGCTTCTCTCTCTGTCTCTCAGATAAATTAAATAGATAGGATATAGAGGAAGAATGTCTAAACAATTTGTTTACAGGAATGGCTGCTCTCTGTAATGACATCTATCGTCTTCCTAGCTTTCTTCCCCAAGGCAGGCAGGCATAGATTTTTTTTTTATCATTATTTCCATCGCTTTCTGGTCACCCAAGTCCTCTTCCACCAATAAACCATAGTTGTTTCTAAATTTTTAATTGATATTTTTATTGTCCAAAATTACATACATTGTATTAGTAAATATTACATTGGTATCCCCGATTCCCTCCACCCTGTCCCCAATCCACTGGGTATCCTCCTCGGTGGGCATACTGGATCATTCCATGTTTCTAAATGTTTATGATTGTATACATCTCTCAGTGTTTAACCACAGCAGCAAAAAACAAAACTCGAAAAACAACAACAACAACAACAACAAAAATCTCTTGCCGGGCATTGTGGCGCACACCTTTAATCCCAGCACTCGGGAGGCAGAGGTAGGAGGATCGCCATGGGTTCAAGTCCACCCTGAGACTACATAGTGAATTCCAGGTCAGCCTGGACTAGGGCGAGACCCTACCTCAAAAAAACAAAAACAAAAAAAATCTCTTTTGGAGTCTGGGTACATGACTCAGTGGATAATGTGTATAAACATGCCAGGTGTGATCGTATGCACCTGTGAACACAATGCTGCTGAAGAGGAGACAGGTTGATCCCTGGAAATTACTGACTAATTAATCTGGCCAAATTGGTGAACTGCAGGTTTAGCAAGAGACCCTGTCTCAAAAATTAAGGTGGAGAATGTCTAAGGGAAACACCTGACTTTTCCATCCATCCATCCATCTCTCTCTTTCTCTCTCTCTCTCTGTCTCTCTCACACACAAGCACACACAAAATGTGCCAAGCACCTACACACATACATACATGCACCCAAAAACACATGAACATGCAAACACGCTATACATACACATGCCAAAAAAAAAGAATTTTTAAAAGTGTGCCTCCCCACATGTTTGTGTATTTTGATAAGTTACATTTATGTCAATCTTGGTAATTTGATGCCAATTTGTTGAATATATTATAAATTAGCTACAAATAAAATTTTTAAAAACTTTGAGAGAAAACTAGTTATTCTAGTGTTTCCCTAATTACTAAGGGGCATTTTGCATATCTTTGATAAGACCAAAGACAAATTAGTCTTATAGAATTGAGTATGTCCACTTGTGCCTAAATGGGGTAAGCTTTTCAGCAAGGAGGGGGGGAAGGTGGAACAGCCCCTTGCAGTACTGAGGGGGAGGCAGAGACACAGAGTGAGGGAGACCACTGGCCAGTGAGGTACATATGACACTGGACCAAGAGCACCCACCTTGCTTGGCTGGGCAAGGAGAGAGGCTGAGAGGCCAGCCTCCAGGAGAGCAGCTGAGAGGCCAGCCTCAGGTCCTTTTCCCCTTTAATGTGGGAAGAAAGACAGGCTTCCTAACTTCTATTCCATCTTCACACATAAAAGGTTTCTGTAAGGGAAGGTGTCAGCCAGAATGGGCCAAGAAAACCACGTAGGAATTTAGAGGAAACTGCAGGTTCATCTGAACTCTACAAAAACCTCCATCTGGATCCATTTTTTAAAAGTAGTAGTTAATGTGTTAACAAAGAAAAAGAGATTAAGGGGGCAGCCCACATACACTCCTTTGTCCTGGTGTGAGCACTGCTCTGGAACTACTTTTCCTTAGGAAGTGCACCGAACTCTGAGTGAGTTTTTAAACAGGAACAAATGTTACTCTGCTGGGAGAGCTTGGCAGGGGCTCCAGGCCAGCACAATCCTTCATGCCCGGGGGGCTTTCACTGGTCCACGCCAGGATCTACTCCAACCCACGAGTAAGAACAACAAAGCTGACCCCAGAAAGAAGACTGCTTCGTCTTTCAAAAAATGTACATTTAGTCATTTTAATTGAGCAGGAGATGGAAATGGCTAGAGAGTTAAGTTACAAAAGGCAAGTTGCTTAATGCTGGCATCATCACTACTGTTTGGGGGGAGGTTGGCACATCTATGGTTGGGGGCAGTTGAGAAAAGGATACCGAGGTGTTCCTAAAGTCTCCCCAAGGCCAGGGTGCCTCAGCTCTCACGCCTGGTCATACCTTGATAACACTGATGCTTTATCAGTGTGGGTTCAGTTTTTCCTTTGGTTAAACTTCCCCTTTACCACATTGGGTAAAGCCATTGTCTCAGAAGAAAGAGTGATGATGGGGAAACCACTTCTTTAGGAGGGTTGCTTGTGGCCAATTTATTCCTGGGCCCAAAGCAAAGCTAGAGTGGGTCTGAAGAAAGAAAGCGTTCTCATGAGTCATGAATCATGTTTTTGGCTTGTCAGATGCAGTTGACAGAGGGAAGATGCCAGTTCCTTTCAGGGCAAGATGCCAGAGCTCATAACTCTTTGAGGCCACGGTGCCGTTGTTCTGTGGGGACATTCAGAAGCTGGGAGACAGCTTCCCTCAGCCTCCTGCTTTGTGGCTTTGTGGGGAATGCCAGTTTTTCTTTGAGCCAACCAACTCAGAGACTTGAGCAGTATGAAGAAAGCCCTCATTTCTCTGCACTGTGTGTGTGTGTGTGTGTTTTCACGTGTGTGGGAGCAGGTGCATGTGCACATGTAGGTGAGTGCACGTGGAGGCAGGGGACAGTTCAGGTGTCATCCTGGGGAATGCCATTCATCATTTGTTTTCTTTCTTTTTTGTTTGTTTTTTGAGACAGGGTCTCACTGCCCTGGAAGAGAGGAGTTCTTAAAGTCTCCATAAGGCAAGGGTGCCTCAGATTAGATTGGCTGGCCAGAAAGGCCCAGGTAGCCACCTGTCTCTACCTCCCCAGAGCTGAGATTACAAGAAGGCATCAGCAAGCCCAGTACATTACATGGGTTCTGGAAATCAAATTCAGATCTTCATGTTTGCCAGACAAGTACTTTACCAACTGACTTATCTCCTGAGACCATCTGCTGCCTGCTCATGCCCTGAGCCTTGGGAAAGAGAGAACCCTGAGATCAGTTATTGGAAACTTAGGGCCTAGAGTTCATCTGATGCTTTCCAGCTTCTGTAGCTGACTTAGAGCAAAGCTGGGCTTAAACTCTAAATATGAGCTCGTGTCATTTAACTCTCCGCTCTTCTCAGGATGCATCTGATTCCCTTCAAAGAGAATAAAGCAATCTCAATACATGGAACACAACATATTTTAGTAGTCTAGAATATGGTCTTTTGACTCAAATGGACGAGGGTTCAGGTTTTTGGCCCCATGATTTATGGCAGGTACTTTGATAAAATATTTCATTCTCCTTTAACCCTTGGTTTCTTCCTATTCAGCGAGAATAGTGCTTGGATCTCACTGACAAATCATTGTGAGCATTTTATGAGAAAAGTGCATTAAAAGTAGCATAATCCTTGGCACTGAGTACAACTGAGGAAGGGGGTTGGGTGGGGAACCCTTGTTCTCCACCCCTGGGGAAAGGAACTCCATCATATATGTGCTGATAAACTGAATTGCGTCCATAGGAAAGGACCCCAGCTTGGAGGATACTCCAAGCCAGTTTCCATGACAAAGAAAAACAACCTTAATCAGCCTTTATATGACTCCATAAAATCCAAGGATGACAATATCCAACTCAATAGTTTATTTTACTTGGACACCCCTCCCCATGGGGAGTTTTTTCTAGTCTCTAACCTGGGACTTGCAGCCCGGAACCTTTCTTCTTCAGAGAATCTTCTTTGTGTTACAATCGTGTTTATTTGACTATCTGGCATCTCACAGAGAATTGCCAGGAGCTGAGCTCTCCAGGAGAGAAGCCAAGTCTTACATATATTCATCACCAGCTCCTGCCTGAACTATCACTGCCTTTCTGACTGAAACTATGAAAGTTGAGATGCCATCATTTTTGAAGATATCTGCTGTTAATGATTCCCTACCAGCTCACTCCTAATACCCACAGGTGAGTATGCACTGGAAAATGAGCCCCCACTTTCCTTCTGTCATGGTTTGATCCAGGTGTCCCCCACAAACAAATGAATGTATTCTGGGTAATCGATCCTCAGCTGATGGCAGTTTGGATTTTACAATCTCGATGGAGCTGTGTTGTTGGGGGCGGGCTTTTGGGGGTTATAAGCCATCTTCCCCTTGCTAGTATTTGGCACACCTTCCTGCCGCTGTTTGCAGTGCTGTGGCAGAGGTGATGTCCAGCTCTCTGCTCATGCCATCGTTTTCCCTGCCAGGATGGAGTCTTACCTCAAGTCCGTAAACCAAATAAACCCATTCCTCCACAGCCACTTTTGTTTGGGTTCTTTCTGCACAGCAACTAGATCACTGACCACAACACCGTCCTTCCAACCATTCTTAGAAAGCTGGGGGTTTTGGTCTTCCTGACCCTTCCTAAAATAAGTCTCTAAATCTCCACTCTGAGCCGCCACACCTTTGAACCCAAGGACCTTTGGTCTTACTCCTTCTACAACTTGAAATACTATTCACCAATTTAAGTCCACTTGCCCACTTACTATCAGGTTGACTGGTAAACCTTCCCATGGGAAAGATCATTCATAATGCATATGCCCTGCTTGGTTCACATGCAATGCAGTGAGGACAAGAAATGGATCCACTCAATGGGCATATCCTTGATCTTCCCAGGCAAGTCAGGCTGCCCTCAGGATGGAGAGGGCAGGCACACTGTCTGTGGAAACAGAACAGTCCCGGTCTCCAGATGTGGGCATCTGGGAATTTCTCAGCAAAAAGGTCATTTGTCTCACTGCCTTCTCATTACCATACCAGGAAGTCAGGCTACGAGGAAGTATGGTCACGTGTGCACAGAGCTTTTCAGTAACCTGCTCTTATATGACAAAGAAGAAGATATAAATGATAATGAAGTTATGCTTTTGACACTGTCAGTTAAAAAATATAATTCAAAGTAGAATTCTTAATTCACCCAACATCAATTAGAGGAGGGTTAAATAAAAACATCATCAGATATCAAGGGCTAAGAAAGCTTTCTCCTACAATTCCTTTCTTGATAAATTACTCTAGGACAGTTTTTTGAGGAACATAAAAACAAATCCCAGAAACGCTGATCCACCAGAGTGCCTGGAGACAAGACAGTCCAAGTTACAACAGAAGGCTAGAGGGATCCTGGAAGAGCTCTTAGGAAGGAAAAAAGGAAGTGATGCATTATGCAATGTTCTTGATTTTTGGCTTGTGTGTCTGGGATGAGTGTGTGTATGTGTATTCATCAGGGGAGGCATGTCTGTGAGAAGAGCACGTGTCACAGGTTGACATCATGTGTCTTCTATCACTTCTCCACCTGGTTTCAATAAAACAGAATCTCTCACTGAACTGCGAACTCATTGATTCAGCTGGACAAGCTGGCCAGAAAGTCCTTCCTAGAGACCCTCCTGTCTCCGCCTCCCTAGCTTTGCGATTACAGGCACACTTCAGCACATCTGACATTTTACATGGGGTGCTGGGGACACAAACTGAGGTGCTGATGCTTGTGTGGTAAACACTTTATCCACTGAGCCTACTCCCAAGTCCCCAATATTATTGATATTTTAAAAGTCATAGTAAAAGACTTTTGATGCATTTGATAAGAACCTGGCAAAGATTGAGAATAGAATAAAAACTAAGCTGGTAAATGTAATTAATAATGTAAGATTTAAAATTTTTAAATCTTGTATAGAAAGAGACATATTATCATAATACTTGGACTTATGATAAATAGGATCTACTTGATTATAGCAGTCAATGTAGTTTATTATGAGTATTGCTAATAGTTTTGATGTCATCACATTGGAAGACTAGAACAGGCTTTTGCAAAATTCTTCTGCAACAAAATAAAGCAATAAATATTTTAGCTCTTTTTTAGGACATGTAAGTCTGGTGGCATGCTTAACTTTTTGTCTGTCATTCTTTAAAAGTATAAAGCCATCTTACATAGAGAACACATAAACCCAGGTTGGGAAGATTTGTCCTACACATAGACTTAGAAGTCAAGGAAAGGACGTGTCTGTGTGAGTAGTCAAGCCTAGAGTTTGATACAAGATGCTAAGACCTCACTTGCCAGCAGACAAATTTAAGAGTGTATTCATGAAGAATAATCAACCCAGGCACACTATAAAATGCATGGTTCTAATTGCAAGAGAGTTAGCTAATAGGTTTGCAGGAGCTGCTTCTGTTAGGGATAGGGAGAATCACTATTCATCTTCCCATCATAAACACCACGATTTAATTCCTGTTAAGCTAAGTGCATGGCAATTTCAAAGGAAATGAATTAAAACAATAGGAAGAGTTAGTGTTCATGTCATTGGTGTTCCCAAGGCCTCTAAATACTGTTCCGTCTTCCCACAGCAACGTGGCTTCGTGTTGCTCAGCTGTGAATCCTGCCTACTCTAGGCCCTAGCTTCTTAAACTGAGTCATGATACCCCCCGGGGTCACATGACTGAATGGATGAGTCATGAAAAATTTGGCAGTGGTAAAAGGTGTCGTATGTATCACATATGCCACAACCAAAATCACCTCACTACCGAATGTGTGCTGAAAAGGGGTCATGAATTGTGGAAGTTTAAGAACTCTTTGTCAAGGCCAATCTTAGTATCTTCAACCCCTTCTGAAGACTGGTTTAGGAGCCGGGTGTTAAGCTTATCACTGGATAGCATATTCCTGCCTACAACCATGGACCAGTGCTAGGACTCAGAATGGTTCCATAGAGAAGGCTTCCTGGCAAAAGGAGAAGGCCAAACAAGACAGCAGGTAGCCTCATTTACTGCTGGTAACCAATTTCATTCAGGAAAAACATGTTGGGTTGGAGTCTGTTGATACAGCAGAGTGATGGGTCCTTAGTGACATGCTTAAGCAGCTGAATATACCAAACCCAATGGTTCTATGTGCTCTCCACACTCGGCACTCTTTAGAGTCTCCCCCATCCTTGTGTTCCCCAGCATTGGCTGCTCTTGTGATAGGTTTTAAGTAAATGGAGGCCTCTAAGCACAGGAACTGAAGAGTAAAGAGTAATAAGATTGCTGAGGGATCCAGGGATGTCTGCTCCCAGGTGTCGATCCTAAATGTCTGCAGAAGGTCTGTATGTTGACAGTGGGACTGGGAGGTTGTGGAGCCTGTAGAAGATTGGTTCTCACCTCTGCTGCCTTCAGTAGTTCCCACACCTAGAAACATGTGAACTCTCTTCTTCAGATCCTAAGTTTGCCTTGCCCGGCGGCATATGCTAGACAGCCATAGGACAATAGGAAGAGCAATTGTGTTCCTTTTCTGACTTAAAAACTATTTTTATTAGAAATAGTTTGGAACCAATGAAATTGTTAAAAGAATAAAAATCTTATTTCAATCAAGAGCTGCCCTTAAAACAAGTATTTTATCCCATTCTTTCTGCTGTTTGCTTCGTGAAAGCCACTGACTCATTTCCTATGTATTACCAACCTGAGTAAGAATAATGATTTGAGATTCATGTCCTTGGCAAGCTTGTCCAATCCTCAAAGATCTGCCATTTAGTCTCTTTTCTATAGTCCATGACCGTACGAATGCCTGGGATAAAGAAATTGCTCCAAATGGCACTTGGATTCCAACAGACATTTTCATTTGGTCTTTTCAACGCTGGGCATGCATGCAGCTAAGCAGAAAGGGATTGACTGTATGAGGCGGTTATGCTGACCTGCACATATAATTTGCTGTGTTCCTGGTGCATTGGGTCTCTGAGAGTGGCAGAGCCTTACCTCAGCTCTTAGGTAGTCTTAATTTAAGAACTAGATTGCCAGACTCTGGACAGTCACCAGAGATCTACTGAGTCAGAGGCACCGGTTCTTTGTCTCCCACATTCAAGAATGAATCTCACAGACAATGAAGGGTGAGTTTTAAAGGACTTTGTTGCACAGAAAAAGCAAGTTTTGAGAAAAAATTTATATTAAGTTTAATGAGAAGTAAAAATAGTTCTCTGTATCAGTAGAGAGGGGACATAAACAGATTGTCAAGGAGTGTTTTTGTCTAGGGATTAATGAGACTTTCTGGCTAGGAAAGTAAGCCGATCCTGAAGATATGAGTGGACTCAAGTTATGAGAAGTGTCGTTCTGCCCCAGCTGTCAATCTCCTGGAGGTGTCCATGTTTCTCCATTGCAATCAGGGAACTCTTCATGGTTCTCTGTCACACCACTGAGCACAAGAAGGGTTTCATGCCCACCTTCAAGCTTTCCAAGAAAGAAGCATGACATAATATCATGAATGAAAGACAAAGAGACTTCATGAGGGCAGGCCTAACCTGCCAAAATGGACTTTGTGGTTTTTCTAAGAACTATGTCCTTCCTCTTTCCTGGTCAGCTCAGGTGGCTCATACCAAGCTGCAAGCCCTTTTCTCCAGTGTTACCAACTTTACTGTTTCAACCCCAACATTCGCTTTAACCGTTGCATTCCCAAGATAGAACAAAAGGCAAAAAGCAGGTCCTGCTGTCCAGGAGCATCTGAGGGCATAGAGCAAGACAGCCAACTCTTAAGGGTACATCCCTGACTGCCTAGCAAGTTTCCTCCTCCTCCTCCCCATCACTGGCACTGAAGGCAGAGCTCCCAGGGCAAAGTTGATGGAAGAAAGTTTCTAAGGCCCAGGACCCACATCTTGGGTCTTTCCAGAAATCCAGGAAAGTCCAAAGCTGAGAACATAGCCAACTTTTGCCATGAAGGAGCCATTTGGCATTTTGTAATGGCAGGAGGGGTCTCTTGAACATTTTTCTTGGTGATATCTAGTCTGAAATTGTCTATTGGATGAGGTATGGGAGGTGAATGCTAATCAAAAAAGACAAGGTAAAAGAAGACAATCTCATTTTCCTTTGGAAGTGTTCCCACTGGTTCATGATTTGTTTTCTAAAGGTTTTAATTTAGAAAATCTCCATATCTAATTTATGTTTGTTTCTAAGGGGAGAGCACTAAACATCATATTAACATTACTCACATGAATACTAGGTGTCCTGTGTCCTCTCCTAAATTGATAGATTGAAGCTCTATCCCCTGAAGAAACTATCTGTAGGAGTGGGTAACTTGACCCTTTTCCTGTGCAGCTGTAAGTATTCTTGCTTTGTTCTTGCTACATAGCAATTTATTCTGAATGGAAATACTTCTTTCTGAAGGGAAATCCCTTAGCAAGTTTCAAACTGAAACTTAGACTTCTTAAGGCTCAGGAAAGATAGAAAACCAAAGACCTCAGAAGTCTCAGGAAGTTCCTGAAATTTACAAGACTTGCAAACCCTTCCCCATGAGTATATAAAGAGTAAGAACTGCTTGAAAGGACTCTCCTACCAGCCAAACCACGTGCAAGTCATGCCGTGAGTACCAGAGATGCAGCTTCCATGAGTTGGAGTGAGCTTTTCAATAACATAGCTGCCCTCAAGTCTCCATGCTCATGTAGGAATCCCCTCTCTTTATTCCTGTAAGTAATCCCAATAAACTCTTGGCTCACCAAGTTGGACTTTAGTATCATTGTTGCTTTGGTCTGTTGTCAGTACCCTATCTGGGGTGAATAGCATCTGTTGCATCTCCCCTGGAAAAGTTAACTAATCAGTTCTGTTGTCTTTGCATTTTCAGTGTAATATCATATATAGAGAGTTTTTTTTTCTAGCCATGTCTATTTGGGGTTATTCATAGCTCCTGTACTTGGATGTCCATTCTTCACCTACATTTGGAAAATTTTCTGCTATCATTTAATTGAATAGGTTTTGTATGCTTCCTGGCTGTATCTGGGTGTGGTGATTAACCCCAGATTACCAGTTTAACAGGATTGAGAATCAACATGCCAACAAATCTCTGGTCATGACTGAGGAATTAGGTTATTTAAGGTGGGAGGACTCACCCTGATTGTGGGGAGCACCATCCCATTTGCTGGGTTCCTGTACAGTGTAAAAGGAGGAAACTGGCTGTGCATTCAGCGTTAGTCACTCTCTACCTCCTCCCTGCTGAGGTGCCAGTATGACTTCAGCTTTCTGCTCTTGTCCTCCTCTCCCTATCAGGATGGACTCTACCCACTGCAAGGACGGAAACTCTGTCCTTCCCTAAGTCACTTCTAAGCAGGTATTTTGTCCCAGCAACAACAAGGTAACTGATATACTTGGCTACTTCTTATGCATTACAGATTCATAGGTTTGGTCTCTGAACCTTGTCCCAGAAGTCTTGAATTTTGTGATCATAGTCACATGATCTTTATGGCTCTCTGAAGGTACTTATTCTTTAATCTTGTCTTTAATCTCTAATATTGTTTTGCCTACTCTAGTCTATTGGAGATGTTTCTATTGACTTTTTAATATAATTTATTGGACTTTTCATCTCCAAGATTTCCTGCCCCTCCTCCACTGGAATCTCTTTTGGCTGAATTTCTGTTCCAGGGTGTAGACTTCTGAATTGACTTCTTCATTCATCTATTTATTTGACTCCTCTTTGAAGCCATCTTTATTTTTAAAACTAGATTTTTGAATTCTTTATCCAGTATTTCAACCATTTTAATATCTTTGGACTTAGTTATTGAAGAGTTATAAACTTTCAAGTAATAAGGGTTGAACCCTAAGCTGGTAGAACTACTGTTTTTATAAAACATACCCAGATACACAAGCACCAAATACTGACCAGGTGAGGAGATGGTGAGATAGTTGTCTACAAGCCAGGAAGAAAGAGACCTTTCAGAAAATTTACCAACCCTGCCAGCACTTTAATCTTTAACCGCCAACCTCCGTAACTGTGAGAAAAATGATGTATGCCACCTGGCTGTCATGGCAACCGACACTGACTGTGATGGTTTGTTCCAGGTGTCCCCCACAAACATATGTGTCTTGAATGCTTGATTCTTGGATGATAACCATTTTGGAACCTTGTTGGAGCTGTGTTGTTGGGGTGGGCTTATGGGTGTGATAGCCAGCTTCCCCTTGCCAGTATTTGGCACACTCTCCTGTTGCTGTTGTCCACCTGATGTTGGCCAGGAGGTGATGTCCACCCTCTGCTCATGCCATTGTTTTCCCTGCCATTATGGACCTTCCCCTCGAGATTATAAGCCAAAAGAGACCTATTCCTTCACAAATGCTTTGGTTGGGTTTTTGTTGCAGCAACAAGAAAACTGACTACAACACTGACTAAAAAAAATACTGGCATTTATCACACACAATGTTGACTTCTATGTTTTATTTAACTTTATCCTTTAGAACAAATATTGTTAGTATGACCCCAACTTTATGAATGAAATAGCTGACACTAAAGGGATTCTTGTAGGTCTTCTGATAGAAAATTGTTCTCTTCAGAAGATAATGATTGAAGTCCTCAGACATCCTCCTTTCTCATGGCTTCACTTGTATGTGACTCCTCGTTGGGAATAGAATGCCACGCTAATGGGCCTTCTCCATACCTGGCTGCTATTGAGATTAAGACTATATGACTCTGGGTGGCTTCTCAGAAAGAGAAAATACCTTACCTGGTCGGGCAATTGCACAACTTTATGTACCTTTCCTCAAACAGACAAGCCTGTTTGAGTTTAATCTGCATTCTGTAGACAAGATGATCTAATCTTCAAGGCAGAGACTGTCACTGATTCTGCCAGTAAAGGGAATTCAGAAGAGAAAAACACTGCTGTAGAAAGAATTAAGAAATGAGTCAGGTAGACAAGGCTAAGGAAGAAAAATTCAGAGTCCCAATAGGGCTAACAGGTTTTCTGAAAATGTGTAAATAAGAATAATTCTTAGAATGTACTCAGGTTTGCGCATAGCTGGGTTTTGTTTACTACTTACTGAATGAATGCATGGTCCAAATGAAAGTTCCATTCACTATTGAACTGACTTCAGCATGCATACTGTGGGCTTGGTTTTGCTTTGTTTTGTCTGGAGCTGTTTTCCTGGGTGGCTTTTTATATGGCACTTCCCTATATCTGGTTTCATTTCAGCTTCACAATTTCCTCGAAGCATATGTACAATTAACTCCACTTTGCGGAAAAGGAAGCTAGAAAGAAAACTAGCTCTTCACAACCACCAGAGTCCAACAAGATTTGAACCTGGGTCCCTTCTGTTATGTCAAGCTCCCCCTTCCTTTCGCGTGGGAAATCTTTACAGGTAAGGGAATTCCAGAAGGCAGACATTTCTATCCATCTGTCCTAAGACAGGACAAAAATACAATTCTGTTCTAATGTCCTTACAGCTTTGGAGTTAGGATCACTGTGTACTAAGGCTAGAAGCTGGACTAATGTGTGCTAAGAATAAAACAGCTATTCATGGCTACATCCCATGTCAATAGTCAGTATTTTCATTTTCCAATAGATTGCATACCTCTCTTTTAGCCAGGGAGTCAAGTGGGGGCCCAGAATGGAGAGGAAACTCAATGTCTGCTTTCTGAGAACTAAGGAAGTGATGTGGGGCTCTGTTGGAATTTTTTCCAGCCTTTATGGTTTGGCCTGGTTGCTCTCCGTGGTAGCCTCATTTTGACTAGCCTGCCTTTTGCCACAGGAGCAATTTACCCAGACACCCCTTGATTTCATCTGTCCATGTCCTTGCACACACCTTCCTTTTCGCCTGTGATGCTTCCTGTCCCTGGGGCTGTTTATAGTCTTTCCAAATTCCATCCAGCAGGTATAGCTTCTCCTGGGCCCCAGTTCCATCATCTGCCTACTATGTGATACCACACTATTGTTTTCCCTCATTGGCTAACTGAAGTTCATGCTTTTAAACACATGAAATTCATATTCATACTTATTCCTAACATCTGCTAAGTGTCTTTTATATATAGCATATCAGAAGAAAATACAGCTGGCCCTCTGTATACATGGATTCTGCATGATCAGCCTTTGGTTGAAAATATTCAGAAAATAGTTGCACCTGTACTGGACATAATGCAGACGTTAAGACATTTTTCTTGTTACTTTTCCCTAAAAACTCTAGTGTAACACCTATCACACTGTGTTAGATGTTAAAAGTCATCTAGAGATGACTTAAGGTGTATGAGAAGATGCAGGCACCTTATTTGCAAATACCGCCATATCTATACAAGGGACTTAAACACCTAAAAATTTTTGATAGCCACAAAGGGTCCTTGCACCATTTCCCATGGATGCTGGGTGATGGCTGTGTTTGTAAAAAATGAAATGAGCCAAATGAATAGATGAGGCTTTACTGCATAACCCCAGAGATCCTTACTCTCATTCTAGAGGAAGCATGACATAGTTCTAAAGACAAAGGACTCTAGGGTCACCGTGTAAAGTTTCAAATCCTAACTCTATAACTTATTAGCAGTCCAATCTTAGGCAAAATACTTAGCCTCCTTCTGCCTCAGTTTTTCCAGCTGTAAAATTGGATGACAATCGTATATGACATCAATGTGAGTTTTAAATAAGCTGGTAAAGCACATGTGAACTCCAGAAACAGCATGACTTATTATACTATGCCATCCATTTGCATGTCATGCAAAACAGGGATTCTGCCATCCCTTACCCACAGGTCAAATCCATTTAAGACAAGTGTCAAGCAAAACGCTGCGTCAGCCTCTTCCAGAAGACCAGAGTATGCACCTTGGGTATCCCAATTCTAAACCGCTCCCTGATTCTTGATACCCCATCCTTTTGGTTTCTGCTTTTAATACACATTATGGAACATCTGGCTTCTGTGCTGGGTGCAGAGCCTACAATCAGAGCTGGACATATGTGACTCTTGTTTACAGGAGATGCAGGCTAATGGGAAAGCCTAAAGCTGAACATTTTAACTGAGCTTCCTAGGACAAGTCAAAAGGACAGGTAGTAAGGGAAGCGGGCTGGAGTGGGCACCTAACCTAAGCAAGGAATGTTCAAAAGGTTTCCTTGAAGCTCCCCCATGAGAGCTGAGACCTCACGAAGTAACTGGCCATGTGGTGGCTGGGAGGAGGATGAGGTACTCTTCCCAAGGGCTCAGGAGTAACTATGAATACCTGAGGTACATGAGAAGATGAGAGATTAGACTTCAGGGCACATTCCCTTGGCCCCTGTATTCTCCTGAAGGAGTTTGAATTGTATCTTAAAATAAGGAGAAGCCATCTAGGTATGCCTTCAATCCCAGCACTCGGTAGGAGGATCACCATGAGTTTGAGGCCACCCTGAGACTACATAGTGAATTCCAGGGCAGCCTGGGCTAGAGTGAGACCCTATCTCAAAAAACCAAAAGTAATAATAATAATAATAATTAATGAGAAGCCACTGAACATGGTGACTAAGCAAGTAGAGGGTAGCCCACTTGTCTATGGGCTCTGTGTTCCACTTTGGGAAGCAGGCAGATTATGGTATCCGTCCTGTGGTATCCCTCCCTGAAATAAAGAATTTGGAGCTTAGGGAGAGTCCATCACTTAAAGAGCAGGTGGTGAGTCAGTTACCTGTGAGGCACCCAGGGGTATATTAGTCTCTTAGGCTGCTATAACAAATTATACAAACTAAATGGCTTTTAACAGCGTATGTTTATTGTATTATATTATACAGATACTTCATGGCTAATAATGGAGTTATATCTTAATAAATGCCTCATAGGTTGAAATGCATTTAATACACCTAACCTTGCTAACATCATGGTTAAGTAACACACACTGTAAAATGCCCATCGTTTCCCCTCAGTGCATGGCCACCTGCAAGCTGTGGCTCTCTGCCATTGTCTAACACCGTGCAAGAGGATCATACTATCTATTGCTATCATGGAAAAAGGCCAAATTTCAAAATCTGAGGTATGATTGCTACTATTAGAAAATCACCAACTTATTAAGTCAAACCATAGTAAACTAGGGCTTTATTTAGTTCTGGGGGTCAGAAGTGTGGAATGAGTCCTGGGGCTGACATTGAGATGTCATCAAAGTTTACATTCTTCTGAAGATGCCAGGAGAACTAATTTCTCCTACGTCTGGAGGCTGCCCACTGCTTTCTATCCCTTCAACTTCTACTTTTGCCATTATGTCTTCTCTGTCTCTAATCCTTTGACTGCCTTCTCTGTGGTCCTTTATAACTGCACTGAACCCACCAGGACAGCCCAGGACCATCTCCCCACCTGAAGATCCTTCACTTGATCATATCAGCAGAGTTTTGTTTTCCATGTAAAAACAACATCTGAAAGCTTGAGGTTAGGACAAACATGGTTGTCCCAGCCCTTGGGGGTGAAGTGGGGGATGGAAGCATTAGGAACAGATGCTCAAGGTCAACTTTGGCTACATAGTGAGTTCAAGGTCAACCTGGCATACCTGAAACCTAGTCTCAAAAAATAAAAAATAGGGGGTTAGTACGTGGACGTCTTCGGAGAAAGCATGACTCAGGCTTCTGTAAGGGCTTAGTTTGATACACCATCTGGAACTTAAAGACAAGGTATGTGAGAGGTGTAATTTGAAGTTGAGGGTTTTAGGAAATAATTGAGGTCATATTGGCAGGCACTAATTTAGGCCAATATAGTGGAGTAGGAAGATAAATCAGATGGAATTAAGCACTAAATTCCTCTAAGCCAGCCATCACAGAAAAGAAGGGAGGAAGCAGGAGATGCCCAGGAATTGAGTTTTCTCCTCTAGGGCTTCCTCTTGGGTCGGCAGGGTCCTGTGTTCTCTCAGTGGCTCCAGCTTCTCAGTGGTCACTCCCTAGCTGCCCACATTGCAGAAGTATCAGCCAGATTTTCCAGCCTGTCACTCTGCTGCTTTTAGGATCTTAGTTCTTACAATATTTTTTGCATTTTTAAAAAAGAAACATGAAACAGGAGATACCTGGGGTTACCTCTCCAGCCTTGAAAATACCAGGACTTGAGGTAGGTGTTTCTTAAGAGTTTGAGAAATGCAAGTTCATCAAGGAAATTCTGTTTCTGGCCGTGGGAAAGGAAAGCAAGGTAACCTCTGACTCAATATAGGGCCCAGGCAGGACATTGAAATGGTTTCAAGAGTTGTAGATAGATCCTGGACTTGATGGACTGACAGGAGGTCAGTGAGGCAACATTTGAAGCTTGGGGATAATCCTGATCTTGAACAGGAATTTGGTGTTCCAGACCTTAGTTATCTGTTTAAAATGAGGCACGAATATAATTTGAGATTAAGTGTGTAGAAGAATTTTATAGAAATTGACATCAAAGGGTGTGATATTTTTCTAGTAACTTGTTTTATTGTGTTACTTTATAAAAGCAATAGTTCATAAGAGAATGCTTAGAAATTTGTTCCTACTGAGAAGTATAGCTGGGACTGAGCTGGAAGTCTCTTCCCTGCGGGGTCGTTGTCATAGTGCTGTGTCAGGTATTCAGGGAGAGAAATTAACAAGCTTACAGAGAGGTGGACCCTGCAGCCTACACAGCTGACCAGCTCTACACAGTAGAGCATGACTGCTATAGAGGAAACCAACATTGTGGAAGGAAAGCAGAAAGAATGTGAGAGCCAGAGGATGGGGAGGAGTGCTGTGGAAGAACGGCTGCTGCACTTGTGACCTCAGAGTGACTGTCATTTCCTACTCAAGACCTGGACAGTATTGATTCCATCAACATTCTGTCACGCATGGTGGAGGAATGCAAAAACATCAAAGTAGTAGCGACCAGTTGGGAAGATGAAGGGTTCACTAGAAAAGGAATGGGGTAGAGAAGACAAGAGAAGGAATTATGGGAAGGAATTATGATCAAAGTAAACTATGCTCATGCATGAAAGTTGTCAATAAAAGGTTTTTCTAATCTGGTCCTTCCTCATAGGTATTTGGACAAGTCCATGGATAAAGGGTTTCTATGGCCCCATTGTTCCAAAGTTGACCTTGTGTAGAGAGAACAGACATGATTTTTCCTTTGAGGTGAGGACCAGAGGTCTGGAAAGGGGGGAGTTCCCAGGGATTCTGGCTGGCTTCACAATCCAAACCCTAAAAGTTTGCCTGACCTGTGCCCAGACTTTGACTTATGGCAAACTGATTCATAGTTAATAATAATCTTTATTAGATACCTTTTTTGTTCAGCAAGAAGTAGAGAACAATTGAACCCTTTATGATTTTTATTTGCTGACCCGGAGTAATTTTTCTTACTATCAAGTAATAGATTTTTCCTATACGCTATCTTCTATAAATGGTGTTCATGTATGTTATGTCATTCATAGAATGTGAACCCTATCTGCCTCGGGTCCTTGCACATGCTGCTTCCTGCACCTGCCAAGCTATTCCTAACCAACACCCAGCACCATGGTGATCATTGCACTTCTTTCCTAAAGAAGCCTGAACTGAAATCCTGTGGCTGCTTCTCCTGTCATCCCTCCGATTCAAGTTCCTCGTGAGTCCCTGCACATGGCACTGTGCAATTATACACTGTGAGTTTCCTGGGAACAAAGCCCTAATCTCTTCACTTCAGTAGTGTGTTTTCATATTGCAGCACATTGCCTGGCACATAGTACATATTTAATGGATATATGTTAGGCAAATGAATAAACAAGTTAACAAGAATAATGTATATTTAACAGCCTCTTTCCCACATTTTTATTGTCTCTTCCATGCATTAGCCTTGGTTTTGTCAGCCTGAAAGAAACCAGTAGACAGGTCAAGATTCAAATTCCTTGCTGACAGAGTTTCCACTGCTGACAGAGAACTCTTGACTCTCTCCCACAGCCTGGCCCTCTAGAGAGATGCTGAGAGGGTGGGAGGCAGTAACGATCATTTGCTATCATAAAGAAAATGTGCAAGTGTTTGTAACGTACCAATCTCACTTCCTTTGAAAAACGTATACCTAGATAGTCTTGAAATTATGAATAATGTTTTGTTTCATTTTGCAGATATTTAAGAACTGTGAAGCAAGGCTTGTTAACCATAGACGGGAAAGAGAGGCCTCTTTTGTGACGCTGGAGTGCTTTGCATGTGTGTGCACTCAGTTACCACCATTAATAATGATGAGAAGTAGGTGCATAATGTGCGCTTCTCTAAGTCTACCCAAAGGATAATACACCCCTTCATTGAAAATCACCCAGAAAGTGTGAATAAAGGCCTTTCATTTCTACACTTCTCATTTCTATTAAGAAAGGAATCACATAACATTTTAGGGCTCTGAACTAATTAGCGGTGCGTATGGATTTAGAGGGCACGTGCTTTGCACATAATAGATTATTCCCAAGTCTGCATTCACTGGAGGTTGAGGCTGTGGGGCTGATTGAACTTCATGGTGCCGATGCTGATGAGAAAGCTGTCTTGGTAGAAGAGAGACTCACTAAGTCAGCCCAGAGGTGGAAGGAGCAGGAGAGCTGTGAATAAAAGAGGTGGGAAGAGAGACTAAATGCTCTCCTCGGTTTGTCTGTCTACATTTCCTTAAATGCCTGGCTGCAGGCTGGGAGGCCCTGACACCTGCTCAGCTGTAAAGAAATTAGATGCCCATGATGCCAACCTCTGACTACCTATGGAATGCAGAACTGGACAAAAAAAGGAGAACAAAGAAATTCAGATTTAATATAAACATATAAAAGTATATGTGCTTCCCATTTGCTGTACTGCTTTTTTTTATTTGTTGTTCACCTAGCTTTTGATGTTTACTAGGCCCTTCTGGCTAATGTTGACATTAGCTGATGTGTGGTCTTTAGCTGTGACATATATAATTAACAAACAAGATAAATATACGCTTTGCCATTCTGATATAAGTGGTGTAATTAGATATTTCTCTTTGCATTCCTCAGAGAGATATTCACAATCAGCAAAAGAATGATTGGAACAACAAACCGATACACATTTCCAGAATTCAACAAAAGAGACGATTTCTGTAACCACCACTAATTCAAAACCAAAGAATTTGTTTGATATGAACACTTAGTATATACTCAATGAAGATGCGTTCAATTAAAATGAATTGGATGGAGAATTCAAAGAAATCATTCATATTCAATTGAAAGTAGTGTTTTCAGATGTCAAGAAGTTGGAAGCCAATCTTTTATTCAGAATTTCCATGTAGTTTTGCAGGGGGGTGAGGGAGCCTATTTGTCTTTTGTTATTTCTTTTTCCCTATATAATTAAGCAAAGTCTATAAAGTCTTGTCAAGACAGTCTCTCGACTTTTTAAATTACATGAACAATGTAAGCCAGATAGACATTTGGGGGAGAGGAATTAAAGGAAAAAAACACAATAACAGTCCTTTGCATTTGCAGTGGGGCTGGTAAGAGAGCCAGAGTCATGGAGAGTGGGCACCATCCCCACTCCTGGAGAAATTGCTTCAAGTAGCATTCAGCACCATTATCTCTACCTCATTTCCTGCTCCATGCTTCCAAACCCCCAACTTGGGCCCACCCCCATTCTATTCCAAATATGTCCTGGATCCTTCTTGATTTTCAGGCCAATACAGTCCATCTGGAGCACTTCCAGCTTGGAGGTGATTCCCTCCGCCCCCTGAACAGTTGGTAACTTTGCCCCTCAGCGTTGAAGTTAGGCAATGTGTGACTCCAAAGGCATGTCTGTAAAACGCTCATGGAGCAAGAAGGAGGCTCATAATATTGCTTTTTCAAAGTATAATAAAATGCCCAAGTCTACCAGGGGCTAGTGGGCCCTTGCACATGACAATTAAACATTAACAGGCCCCGGGGCCCTGGGAGCAGGGCCCAGCAACCCTTTGAAGCCCTGTTTGCCAATTAAACACCGTCTGACATTTGCGTCAAGGTGGCAGGGATCCAAAGCAGAGATAGGAACGTCAACCACTTCAGGGGCTTTCATTAGCTCCCCAGACATTCCTGGCGTGGCCTGTTTCTTTACTATTGCCAAATCCACACCCTGCTCGGGAACTCGGGGCTCTGAGAAAGTTTACTCAGATAAGCTTATTATGGAAATAGCACTTTGTCACCGTTTACTGCTCACTCCTTGTTCAATTATCTTTTATCTGTTTAGAGTATTTGCCAGCTCTCCCAGCACTCCCCACTCCCGGGGAAGAAGCTGTTGGGCTGAAGGTCTTCACTAAGACTGAAGGGAATTGAGGAAGCTACCACTTGGTGCTTGCTGGATTGGTTCAGAACTGCCCGACTCTAGATTTTAGAAACTGCAAAGATGACGCTAAATCAAAGACCCTGCCTGTTCTGATCTTGAGGCAGGAAGGAGGTGCAGACCTGCTCTTCTTGAGAGAAAGGCGGCACTGGCAGTAGAAATCAGGCTCGGTGTTATTTTGAGTTGTGAATGTCTTGTGTGTTGGTTACTAGGCCACGTGGTGAGTGGGAATTCGGCCACCTTACCTGCTGGGAGTCATCTGTACATGTGCATGCCTATGAAGTGGCATCGTGGAGGCTTGTCTTGAAAAGCCTTGGTCACATTCATCCACAACACTCTGTAAATAGCCATCCGACTCTACATTGTCAGTCTGCCACCTGCAGACTTAATGCTCTCTGTGATCAGCTCAACTCCAATGTCAGGACCCGGGCTGCATTTCTGTTGCTGAGGTAGTTGGAAGCTGTGCTCGTGAATTCTCTGCCTCTCTCCATAGGGTAGGTAGTTCTGTGGGGTGTATGACTTCCAAGCATAGGTCTCGAGGCGTGCGTCAGCTGCTGTCTGGCAGTCTCTGGTGCCATTGCTCTAGAAGAAGCTGGCTTCCATGTTATAAGGAAACTCAAGAAACCTGGTGGAGAGTCCACATGGTGAGGAAATCAGAGTGCTTGCCAATAGCCAGAATAGAGCAGAGTCTTTGTACCGAAAACATGTGACATGCGTGGTAAGACCCCATTGTTAGATGACAACCTCAGCTGGAGCACATTCGCTCCTTACTTGTAGATACTATAAGGTAATCTGTATTACCCCACAACTTGAGGTGATCTGTAATACAGTGATCTGCACATCAACTAATTGCCAAGAGATTGCTAAAAAAAACTCCAATCAGATCTGTCTACAAAATTCTACCAAAAAGAAAAAAATCAAAAGCTTTGCCACTTTATTGGCTGGGAAACTCCTCACTTGGAATACTTGCCTGCCTGCTGAATGAACTCAGTCTTCAAGGTTCATTCTGCTTTACAGTTCTTTATCTCTGCATGGCCTGGAGGTTCCGATGGTCATTGCTGAAGACAGCTTTGTTTCACTATTCAACTTTCAGCATGTCACTAATATCCTTGCCTACCCCATACAGGAAACCAGTCCTACACAGGATGGTTTCACAAACCCAGAAGTTCTATTGAATCTTTAAGGAAGCCAAAGGGCTCCTGTTGACTTATCGTCACCAGTGACTTCTTGCCTGGCACAAACCTTCTGATTTAAGTGTGCTGCCTCTCAAGGACTGATCCAGACGGCCCACGGAGGAGGATATCCAGCTGATTGGGGATGGGGAGGGGGGCATTGGGGAATTGGGGATAACAACTCATTGTTTGCCCACTGAATAATGTAACTCATTATGGACAATAAATATATATTTAAGAAAAAAAAGAGTGTGCTGCCTCTGACTGATCAGGAGAGTGACTAGTGTTTTGAAGGATGTGTGACACGTCCATCACTAGTGGGCAAGTTACCTAAGCAAAGACATTCACTTTCATCTCAGATCCTTTGCTGGTTACTTTTCAAAAATGAAAGCTCCCTTCAATATGGTGTGAATTGAATGAGACCACTTATGCAAAGACTCTGTCAAAATGCATGGGGGTTAGTCCAAAATCAGTGAAGAAGAGGCCATCTGCAGGATGGGGACACCTGGGGAGTTACACTCCAGGCTACATTGGCTGAAACAGAGAAGGGAGTTGAAAGGAATGAGCTGTCCAGGGTCTGGCGACACAAGAGACTTGACTGGAAGGCGGGAAAGGCTGAGAGTAGCATTGCTTGAATCTTCATAACTCCATGTGAAACTTCCACCCTTATGTGCCCGGATGCCATCAGAGAATGTCTAGAACTTGCCATGGTTTTTTCCCTGTTCTGTGCGGCTAGAATTGAAACCCGCTCTTCTTTTCCCACTGTTGAGTGGTGATCTGCATTCTTCTTTCTCCCACCAACGAAATTCCTTGCATGAGGAGACTCAAGAGAATGGCCTCAAAAACATGAAATACCTCCTTGCTAACCAAAACCAAAAACTTTTCTCAACCCTTTAAAGTTTCAAAAGAGTGAGGGACAACTCTTGGGAGGGACCCCTCTTGCCTGTGTTGGGAGTTGAGATTAGTTTTCGTGTTGGAATCAGTATTCTGTCAGTGCTCCCAGTTTCTTCCCTCTTTAGACCGTGGAAGCTGAACCTGGAAAGCGTGTCTCTGATTGATAATGGTTATGAAAAGGGTGTTGGGTTTGCTACCTCTAAATTCAAAGAACAAACACATTGAGCACAGAATGAACAAACAGCCCCATAGCAAAGAAGAAATGTTCACAGTGGTCGAGGGGCCTTGTGGGAAAGTTGAGGCTCACATCCCTTGGGCTATGGAGATTCACCAACCACAGGCACAAGACCTATTGTCCCTGATCTCTACCATGAACCTCATGCTCCCTGAACCAAACACAACCAGCTTCGGAATTCCAGTGTTCTTGCAAAGCCAGTGTGAGGTTTATTGTTTAATCACATAGTTTAATAAATTTAGAGATGATGCGCCTCATAGGAAATTGAAACAAAATTAGAAATATTCTCAGATAGGAATACACTTTAGATGTTTCTCTTTAGCCATATTACCCAGAATGTTTTATGGGACTGAATTAGTCACAGCAGGCAGAGAGAGGAAAGATAAAATGTATTAGTGTTTCTTCCCACCGAGTAGCATTAAAATACACTAAAGACTGCCCAGAATGTGTACATACCAGCACACTTCTGAACCAGTTGTTCCAGGGACCACTTTACAAAGTCTACAGGATGTAAAATCATTAAAAATATACTGGGTAAAAATATTCTGGGACCTGGAAGAGATAAAATACATATTCAATTTATAGACTCAACAGACTTTATAGCCAAGTTGGGTAATACCTACAGCTGAGAAGGAATATTACAAAACCATTGTATCATGGTTCTTACCTTCTGCTTGTGGAAAAAAATAGAGTTCAAGGACAAATGTATCTTTATCATTGCTAGCTGCTCACAAAAGTATATTTGGGTGTCAAGCACAATATTCAAAACTTAGAAAATTCATGAATTTTTTTTCATTGATGTATCAATGAACCGTCATGGCTCCAAAGAAAGAAAGAAAAAAACAAACTCTCGGACTAACATAATGTTAAAGTCAGCCTCCCTGGTTACACACACTCTTCCCCCTGGGGTGTGTGATGCTACTTTTACGCATGTCACCATCTGCTCCAAGGCACTGTCTTTAAGTCTCTGTTAAGCTGTTGGTTGAGTTTTGCTGCATAACCACAGATTTAATTTCTTAATGATTATAGCTTTTTTTTTATTATAGCTTTAGAAAGCTTGATATCTAGAAGGGAAATTCCTCCACCTTCTGTTTGCTTGAAGACAAGTAAAATCAAAATATAACAAAGATTTATGTTATCTCTCTTCTAGATGAATTCCCAAATTACATTAAAATTTTTATGGAATATCTGGCATTGGCATTAGATCTCATCTGTAAATCGCTTTGGGAAAATTGATCTATTTATAATATATAGTCTTCTTTTTGACTATTTTCCCATCCATGCGGGTCTTTAGATCCATAAATTCTCATGCCCTCCATATTTATATGACTGTACAGAATTTGATTTTTTTACTATCATGAATACATAAATTTCTTGATTATGTCATCTGGTTATTTATTATTGATATATAGGACAGTCATGATATTTTGTAATGTGGCTTTTCGACACACATGTATGAAAATGACATAATGAAATCTAGTATTTTGTATGCTAACTTAAATAATTTTAAAAGTTTCATGAATAATTAAAATGAATTTGCTTTGGTTTTCTCAGCAGGTGTAATAATATTGCTCTCCTTCACAACAGTCTTCCTGTTCTTTCAGCCCCATGAGCTACTGTGCTGAATGACCCTGCCTGAACCCACTGCACTCCACCACCTGTCCAAGCTCACATGACCTCTGGCCCTCACTGAAGCTGGCGCCTCCTAACAAGACCCACGTTTCTACTAACAGCCTCCTAGCTATATCACCTGAAGAGTCTTTTCAAGATAAAATGTGTATGCCTTCCCAATCCATAAAAGTCAACGTCTTTCCCCTTTTCCCAAGATAAAGACAATGCTCCCTATTGTAGTCTGTGGTCCATGGCGCAGCTGACCCTGACCTACCTCTCCAGCCCCAGCTCACAGTATGTACTCCTGCACCCCCAACTCCAGCCCTGTGGAGTTGAAAAGATGTCCTCACTGCATTCTAGACTCACTTTCTCTGGAAAGCCTTTCTCTGCTATATATATATACTCAAAGCACATAAGCTCTCCTGTAGAGCACTTACCACTAAACAATTTTATTTTTTATTTTTTTTTCCACTAAACAATTTTATATATGCTGTGAGTGCCTATCACCCCTAAAACCCTCAAGGGTTATCAGACCGAATACCATTGTAATCACATCATTTTGCCTTCAATTCCTGCTATTTGAGGAGATAAAGTGAGTATGCATCCGTAACTACATATCTGAAAGAAAAAAGTTAAGGAGTAATTTCAATTTTTTTTCTGATTTAGAAAGATTATCCAAGTTCTCACCCACAATGCTTTGCTTCAGAACTGTAAGGTCCCTTCCTTTCACCTGTGATTGAAGGGATAACTGGTCACCTTCCCCTGAACTGAGAGTCCCTATGGCAGATCAGCATTGTTTGGAGTTTCATTAATTAAATGATATTTCAGAGCCACTTGTGTTGCTATATGTTTGTGATTCTAGTATGTGGGAGGCAGAGGCAGGAAGACCATGAGTTTAAGGCCAGCTTGTCTACATAAAAATTTCAGGCCATTCTTAGCTGCACAGCATGACCCTATCTCAAAAAAAAAAAAAAGATATTTGACAAATTGGCCGTTTTTTTACTCATGCTGTTCTTGTGCATCCTTGTAGGAATTATCTTTACAATTGATGACAAGCATTCACTTGGTGTTATTTTTGTCTTATCTTTTGCATCTACATGTGTGTGGTGTGCATGAGTGTGTGTGTGTGTGTGTTCATATGTGTTTGGGTGCACACACGTATGTGCACCCCTGTCCTCATATGTACCTGCATGTGGAAGCCAGAAGGTGACATCAGGGGTCTCTTCAATAGCCCTTCACTTTATTCTTTGCGACAGGTTCTCCCACTGAACCCAGAGCTCACTGAATCAGCCAGACTGGCTGGTCAGTGAGTTCCAGGCATTCTCCTTCTCTTCTTCAGTGCAGGATCACAGAGGTCAACACACCAAGCGTGTTATGTGGGCACTGGGGACTCAGGTCCCCATGCTAATGTGTCAGGCACTTCTCCCACTGAGCCATTTTCCCAGCCATTAAGCTAATTCTTTAAATAGATAGCAGACACCTTTAGTCCCACTGCTCAAAAAAAAAAAGACAAATAAAATCAAACTGTTTAGGGGTTAAGTCACTTGCTCAAGGTGGAAGACTTTATGAGTGATAGAGATATAACCCCAAACCATGCTCTGATGCCAGGACTTTTTTTTTGTTTTTACTCTTTCTCCTCCCCAAACCACTCATAGGTCAGGCGGCCAGAAACAACTTACAAATTCCTTCTCCAGGCTTTCAAACACTGTCTGAGAGTGACATGACTGGCCAGCCTTACTGAGATGGTACAACACATTTCAGACCTTTACATCATGTCTGTAGGATTATCTTCCCCTCTGCTTGGTAAAAATAGTTCCTGCACCCATCATAGCCACAGCCAGCGCACATGATACCTCCTTATCAGGGTCACGCAGGCCTCTCCTCAGCCACATGCCCCTGGAACCTCTCTGCCTGCTGGTCAGCATCACGGAAACCCGAACACCCTGGGTTGTTTTGGGTCTGCCTCTTCCTGATGGCTTCCCAAGTCTATCTCTTTCTGCCTTTTTTTCCCCCAATTGTCTGCCCTGATCACTACCTCACACACGAACCTTCATTCATTGGACAGACATTTGTGGCGAGTCCTCACTGAACCATGCTTTGTTTATGGCACTTAAGATAAATCAGTGAACACATGAGACAATAAATAATGCCTGCCCCAGCTGATAGTGTATCCTAGGAAGAGGAAACTGTCAAGAGCAGACATAATAAATAGGTATGAAAGATGAGAGCAAGTGCTCTGGGTGGTGGTAGGGGGGATACTGGAGGAAAAAATGTTGAAGAGAGCAGTTTGTAATGTTTAAACTGTAAAAAGGTAATAGTATGCATTGATCAGGGGATAGCCAAGCAAATCCTTGGACGTAGGAGAAAGGGTTTAGAAACAGCAGATGAACAGTGCCAAGGTCGTGTGGTGTTAAAGCACACAGGAACCTGGTGTGGATGAATAGGATGGGGTGTAGAGAACAAAGATGTGAGCAGAGAGTGATAGAGACATAGCCCCAATCTTCACCCTGACTCCAAGTCATTTTTTCTGTCTTCATCCTTCCTCTGGAGAGCTCCCAAAACCACTCCTACAGAGATCACAGAGCCTAAAACAGTTTTCTTTATAGGCTTTCAAACATGGAGAGTGAGGCATCCTTAGGATAACAGTATGACTGGCCAGTTTATGCAGAACCAGGCCATGTAGCACCAAGAGATTGTTTGCTTGTTTGTTTATTCTGAGGTAGGGTCTTGCTCTATCCCAGACTGAATTGCTATTCACTATGTAGTCTCAGGGTGATCCTCCTACCTCTGCCTTCCGAGTGCACCACCAAGCCTGGAATTAGAGGCTCTTTTAAGGATTTGGCTTTTTCTCTGAATGGAATGGTAAACTATTCATGAAAGGAAAGGAAGAATATAATCTGACCTATCATAAAAAGAGTAGCTGACGCTCTATTAAGAAAGAGCAAGCTACAGATATTTGGAGGAGGGCAGAGAGCAAGCATAGAAAACTTGTTGGAAACTCTTGTTCTAATCCAGGTAAGAGCCACCTGGAGTCCAACTGGTAGTAGTAAAGGGGGTGAATGGAAGAACAGGTATGATTTCTTTAATGAACTGAATGGAAGATGTGAAAGAAAAGACAGGTCAAGGATGTGTACAAGGTTTCATTTTGGTCATCCTGAATTAACATGTCTAATTGATAATAATGCATCTTTATGGATTGGACAGTCCAGAAGACAGGAGAAAGTTCTGGAGTAGAGATGAAAATCCGAGTATTTTCAACATATAGATTTCATGTAAAGCCATGAGACCCATCCCAAGACGCAAGTTGAGGGTCTGATTCTCCAAGTGATGGTATTTGGAGATGGGACATTTGGGAAGTGATTGTATTAGAGAAGTTCACCTGGGCCAGCATCCCATAATAGAATCCCTCCCCTCTCTTTCTCTTCCTCCCACCCTCCCTCTCCTCAGAAACAACCTATAAAGACATAACTAGGAAGACATAAGTAGCCCCTCACCAAGATCCCATCCACAATAGCACTATGATATTGAGTTTTAGGTCCCTGGGGGAAAAATGCTACTTATGCTCATATATTATATCAGCCCAAGGTGACTAAACAAGGGGACATGAGGGCAAGCAAGGAGAAGGGGATGAAGGGAAGGTTGTAGAGCAAATCAAGACTTGCACCCTGGTCTTTGCAAAGGCTAGACTATGGGAGGAGAAGGAGCAACAGGGAAGCTTGATAAAGGTGTAACCATGGGTCATTGTAGAGGCCAGGTGAAGAAGGCAAATAAGGAAGCTGCTGGGAAAGGAAATCGATGCTTCTGTTGCTTTCAGAAGACCCAGTAAGGACCAAGAACTGACCCTATAGTTTTGTAAACCTGAAGCCATTGACAGCATTAGGGAATATTTCAACATTAGATTAAGTTTAAGAAAGAATGTCGAGTATTTATTCAAAGTTCTCAACTCCTCTGCAAAGTTCCATTGCAAAAAATAAATTATTGGGCAAAGGGCAGAAGGGCAACATGAAATCTAAAGAGAGGACTTTGTTTTGTGGAGAGAAATGAGACCTTGTGTATGTGAGTGCAAAAATGAATGGAATTTGATCGGCATAATGCTTTTGAGCAAATGATGAGGTCTTGTGGAGAAGTGGAGGGTGTGGCATCAGATAGGAGCTCAGTGTTCATTTGTAATAAAAGACTCGAAGGCCTAATCAAGGAGGCAAGCCAGAGAGCATCCTCTCCAAGGCCTGGTGGTCACTATTTTAATCTTAGGGACCACATGCTTCCTGATTCAGCCACTTGGCTCTCTACTGATGTAGCTCTCAAGTAACCACAGGTCATATGTGTGTCGTGCCATGGCTGTGATCCAATCCGGCTGACCTATAAATACCTGGTCTTGTTGAGTGTATAGTTTGTGACCTCTAATATATTCAGGGGATAGTATGTTCATGTTGCTCTATACATCCAATTCCAACACCAACAAGGAGGTGGAAGATAGAGCTCTCATATTGGTGAAGCATAGCATTAACTTGATTACAAACTCCTCCTGACTCATTTCTGTGCCTCTACCATGGAGATCCAGGCCAGCAGTGCAGATATTCTACCTGCCACCTACAGAGGAACTCCCTGATATAGAAGTGAGTTCATTGGCAGAGCAAATAAACAAATGATCAATCTCTCCCTCCTAGACTTGTGTAGTGTTTTCTCGAATGAAGTTGGGCCATCTCTGCAGCCCTTTGAGAATGACCAACAAGAAGCAAGGAGGCTCAATGGAAACATCACGATGATCATTTGATATTGTAGTTTATACTGTATCTTTTCATTGTTGGATAAAATTATTGGTTAGGAAATGAGAGAGGGCTTTCAGAAATAAATTAAGGCAGACATGACACCACTGGAGACGAAACTTAGAGGAGAGATGCCACTTATTGCTAAGCAGTGGGTGATCTTTTGGGTGGAGAAAACAGTGGTGGTGGCAGTGCTGATGATGGT
Organism: Zapus hudsonius; assembly: GCA_004024765.1. Lineage (NCBI taxonomy): Eukaryota > Metazoa > Chordata > Mammalia > Rodentia > Dipodidae > Zapus > Zapus hudsonius. The sequence goes on from PVHP010005868.1 coordinate 41,213, forward strand.
TAAGGTGATGATGGTGATGGGGGCTATAATGATGGGCATGGGGGAGGTGAGAATGATGACGGTGGTGGTGATGATGGTGATATTGATGGTGATGAAGAAGAAAGTGTAGGGAGCAGAGTAGTGTCCAGCTAACACCTTCACAGCTCTTTACAGCCAAGGTAAGAGGCCAAAATAGCAGATCACAGAGCTAGAATCACTTTGGATCGAAATCCCAGACCTGCGTCATGTTAGCTGCTCTCCCTTCAGCATGTCACTTAGGGTTTCCTGAAATATCTCAGCTTCATCACAGATATAACAGAAATAAATATAACCTTGCAGACTTAACATACTTTTGGTGATGAACAAATTCTCATGAATGAAAAGAGAAAGCATCCTCATATGTCTGACTCCCAATAAAGATGCACTATAACACTGAGCTCTGAACAGGATGGCGTTCTTCCTTAAAAATCTTTGTCTTTGAAGGAAAGAAGCTGAGCAAACTGTGATATAAAATAGGAGGTTTGTATCATCACTTCAGGCATTGTTCTGTTGAGATGGATTATATGTTTCATCAATGTTAGCTCCATCGAGCAACCAGTAAAAATCCCTAGAAACTTTCCCCTAAAGGCTCCCCCATCCTGGTCTTGAAGCCTTGGGGGATGTGATGGGTTTTATTAGTTGTCAACTTGACACAACCTAGAGTCACCTAGGAAGCAAGCCTCTGGGCATACCTGTGAGGGATTATCTTGATTAAGTTAATTGATTTGGGAAGATCCACCTGAATGCTGGGTGGTCCTGGACCATGTCAGAAGGAGAAAGCTTTCTGAACAATAGAACTCTTTGCTGTGTTTCTTCAATATGAACTGAGAGTGACCAGCTGTCTCAAACTCCAACCACTGCGCCTCCCCTCTAGGATGGACTGTGACCCTGAGCTGTAAGACAAAACAAACCCATCCTTCTTTAAGTTGCTTCTTCTCAGGCATTTGTTCACAGCAAGGAGAAAGTATATAGAGAACATCAAGCCCTCCTCAAACAGGTTCTAGAGATACGCTGTTGATACTCTTGCTGGTGTCCAGTGGAGGGACATTTACCACTACCACTCCTACAATGACCTGAGGACCCAGTGTCCCTATCCACCCCTGTTGTTCATCGCTTCCTCCCTATTTGACCAGCTACTTAACTAAGGATCACTTCGCATCAGTTCCATCTGCAGCTGAGCCCTAGGCTGGTTAACAGGGACCCTCACTCCCTGATCAAAGTCCTCTTAGCACCAGAGCCCCTTTCATGGTCACTGATGTGTCTTCTGCATCTACCTTGGACACAGACATCCTCACACTATGTTGAAAACACCTGATATCAAGAACTACCACTCATTGCCCACCCAAATCCCAGCTACTGGCCACTCAGTGGTATTACCACAGGCTAAGTTTTCCAGGGTCTTTGGAATCTATGAACTTCTTCCTGATGAGAACAGCTCTACTCCCTGGGCAACTTTATTTAATAACCGATCCCAACAGCCACATCTCATCCTTCTGCCACAATGTATAACCAAAGTTCCACCTCTGTTGTTCCCTAGAGCAGGGTCAGTTTCTCCTCAGCAGCAGCTCATGAGCTTGGCTACATTTCCCAGACTCCCTGGAAATTAGTAGGTAGCCATATTTATAGTTCAGTTAAGAGTGGGCAAAAATACCTGTGTCACTCCTGTACTGAAGTTGTCATGGGCCCATGTGCGTCTCCCATCACTTATTTTCTGGGTGATACAACTTACAGTATGGCCACAAAGTTGGATCAGGAAGCCTGCCTTCAACTGATGTCACCTGAATAAGAGATAAACCTTATTGTGTCTAGTCATTACACTTTCAGGGCTTGGTTTGGGGGATAGCAAATGGTAATTACCTTGCCAGGTCCATTCTCCAACTTATTTTCAGAATAAAAAAAAGTCTTAAAGTTGCCTCTCCTACCATATATGTAAATGCTAAAAAGAAATGACTCTTTGTGGGAAAAAAAAGGATGGCATGGTTCTGCCTTCTGTTGTGAACAAAAGCTGCAGAGAGAATATATGCATGTCTTTTATAAATAACAGCTTCAAACTCCTAAGCTAGAAGTTTATCAACACAGGTCACACATCTCGTAGCACAACAAAAAATCACACACAGATTGGTTCTCAAGTGCAATGCTATATACCAGTGACCAAAATACAAATACCACTTTCTCTAGTCAGATACTCTACGTAGAAATAATGAGACTGTTTGATCACTTCATTTTAATGTCCCCCATCCTTTTTGCCCTGGAAAGCATTCTGTCACATCTCTTCCTGAGCACCTGTGCTATGGGAAGTGCTAATCCTCAGATCTGCGGAAGGAGTCTCTGCAAAGACCAGACAAAACTCGAGAGAGGGAAGGGCCTTTTGCAGAGTCTTCAGAGAAACGACATCTATTGAGACCACGTATTCCAAAAGCACCATCAGGAACCAGAGCAAACATTTATTTCACATCCACCCTGTGTTGGGCACTTTGTTAAGAGCTTTTCCCTTAGCTTTCTCAGCAACTCTACAAATTGGCCATGTTATCATCGTTGAAAAAGGGAGGACACTGAGTCTCAGAGAGCCTTAAAAACAGAGAGACCTGTCACGCTCCCAGCCATGCTTTCTCCATGACATCATGGGCTTTCCATTCAGACGCCTTTGCCACCAGCCAGATGCCTTGGAGACATTTGGCAGCTGGCCAGTCGAAGCGAAGAACAGAGACGGGGCATGGGCTAACCTGCTGAGCACCTACCAAGTACGACGCCCTGTGCTAAGGCCTATCCTGGTACATCTACCTCCTGACCTTGAGCCTGGCGATCTGGAGACTTGGGAGGGATGGAGGCTTCCAGGTCACACGCGCCTCCTTTATTAATGGATAGCTGCCACAGAACGTCTTTCTAATGAAATATTTTGGGCTACTCAATCAGTTGTTTGGGTTCAATGAGAAATTGATGCCTCCTTATTCAAAGCGCTGTCAGGAGCTTGGAAAACATCATGCTACTTTGAAAAATGAGGTTTTTTTTTAAAGATTAAAAAAAAGGCCCCAATGATTTGAGAAGTTCTCTGGTTGCCAGTTGGCCTCACTCCTTCCTGGGGAGCCAATCCGGAGCCATCATGCTAATAAAAGCACCCTCTCCCCCTTCCTGGCTGCTTTCAGGAGTGATTAGCAGAGGGGGATTCATAGGCTTTGGTTTTGTGTTGTTTTGTTTTGGGGTGGGGGGGTTCTTTTTTTCTTGCACTTGGAGAATAAGTTAATTATGATTGGCTAAAATTTGTGTGTTTTTGCTTTTATCCCTGAGCCACAATTAGAGCTCCTGACAGCCTCCTGGCCCTCAGGAATTCCAGCTGGCATAATAACTGATAACCGTGCTTATGAATAGATTGGAAGCAAGACTGTGAAAGAATGCCCAACCACTTCAGAGGGTCATTTATAGCGCGCTGAAGGGAAAGGAGAATTTCAGGCCTGCAAAGCTTAGAAACAGAACGAGTTTTTATCAGTTTCCCTGACACTGGCAGATCAAAGCCTGGGTTGCGCTCTCTAAGGGTTACAGATAATGGGGTGGCCGCTAATTCATTCTGCTGCTGGAGCGGAGGCCTATTCAGGAGGGTAAACCAGGGAGTTTTCATCGCAGGGCTTTGTAGTCTTTATCATAGCAGCAATGCAAGAATCACCTTTTTATTTTAATGAGACATTTGAAAAGTATTTGATTCCCTCTGGCTAGAGGCTCTTTCCTGGCTGAGACAGTAAGAAAGGGTCGCCCCGATGGAGCCTCATTTTCTGAAAGCAATAGTATCTGCAATCCACCCACCTACCCCCCCCCACTCTGCCAGTTTAATAATTTCAGGGCAAGCAAACGTAGAAAAGGAACTGAAGGCGATTACCGTTAAATATAAATGGTTTTCACTTATGCTTTTTTTTAAACTGAGAATGAGGTTGGCGGCAAAGATGTAAGTTCGAATCCCTTCTTGACCATGCTGTACTAGTTAAGCCTCCCCCACCCCACACTGTGAGAAGAGGCAATAACAACCATGTTGCCAAGGAGTCTCAATGCTGTTCAGCACCGTCTAAGACGCTCAGAGTGTCTAATGGGAAGGAATTCAGAAGCAATCTGTCATGGAATAAATGAATGTCATGAATGATCTCTTGTAGCCTATGCATCACCATGAACTGTGCAGTGTGGATAGTTTTAATACTTCCATCATCCACTTAGCATCTTTATGGATGCAATTAATACCTCTCTCAAGTCCATATGCTAAAGTTCTCTCAAGTCCATATGCCTCCAGAACCTCAGACTATGACGTATTTGGAGATAGGGTCTATTAAAAAAAAGTAATTAAAATGAAGGCATATGAATGGGGCACCAGTCCAGTGTCACTGATATTCTGTAAGAAGAGCTCAGACAGACAGAGAAGACCATGTCAAGATACAGGGAGAAGAGAGCCTTCGAAGCCAACCAGAGAGAGAACTCCCCACACAGCAATGTCGGTCTCCAGAGTCACAAGAAAATGGATTTCTGCTGGAAAAGCACCTGTCTGTGGTGTTTTGTTAAGGAAGTCACGACAAACTGAAATACACATCTACCGTTGCTTTTTAGCTTACAAGCTCTACTGAGGTTTCCTGTCACTTGAGAGGCCGAGGTAGGAGTAAGTTCATGGTTAGCCTGAGACTACAGAGTAAATTCCAGGTCAGCCTGGGTTAGAAGGAAACCCGACCTCAAAAAACAAACAAACAACAACAACAAAAAGAATGCTTTATCAATGCTTGTCCGTTTCAGGCCTAGATGCAGAGAAGCCTACAAGCCACCCCTCACTTACAGCCTCTGGGACCTGCCCCTCAGCACATGCATAGGCACATAGTGTTTGATACTTCATAAGGCCCTAAATCAGTCACCAAAACTGCTTTCCAGCTTTCAGAGACAGAACAAGCACAGGACTGTAAAGCCCCTGGGATCTCAGTCATTGGTTGTTTCATGTGGACAAGCCAGAGTCAGCTCACACTCTGTTCTGTCCAGCCACACCCAGGATGGCTCCTCTAACTCGAGGGGAGCACATACCAACTCTCCTGATGGCATCTGCACTGTGGAAGACACAGTCAAGACATGTCAGCCCCAACAGTTCCAGAACTATTCCACTAACATTCAGCTCCCCAGCAAAAATAAAAAAGAAGTATCACAGAGCCTCTTCCACAGAAGGTCTTACTAGGAATGAATCCTGGGGTTACCAAGGATCCCTAAGATTCCTGCTTTTAGACTCAACTTGAGCTACCTGATGGCCAAGAATCCTATCAGCTTGACGCAAAATCCAGTGGAAAAGCAGCTCCTGGGATTTGGATGGATCACAGGCTGATCCTACCCATGAGATGAGAAGTAAATAAAAGGAGAAATATGCCCATATCTTTTACCTTTTCTTTATCATTCACAAGGACTCCAGCAGCAGGCAGTGCACAGTCTGTGCTGAGTAAATATTGGTGAGCTGAGTTTAATTTTTCATATGTTTGGGTGGACATGTGAAGCCGCTTACCAGCATTTTCAGTTGATTGGCAGAGAAGAAGAAAGAAATCAAAACGCAAAGTAGTTTGTGAGTGTCAGGGTAGTGATTCAAAAGAAAATCTGACCTCATACACAAAATGCATCATGGAGTCCCTGGAAATTGATGGTCCTGGACCAATACAACTGTTCCCTACCAGCAGCCTCCATCCATCCTCTAGGCTGTTTCTGGGGTAACCATGAAAACACCAATCAGATTCTATCATTTTTTTCCTGATTAGTCCTTTTGTGTCCCTGAGGGAAAAGCCAGCTTCCTCATTGCAAAATTTCTTCAAAATTGAGCCAATGCACATTTCCATCATTTGCTAACTTTCTAAGCTTCTGCTATCTCACCACACACCTTGCTCTTGACTCCCACCCGATGTTCATGGGCTTCCTTCAGCCTGCTCTTTGCTTACCTACCTTCCTTGCCTATTGGTCCCACTCACACAGAAGGCTAGGTTCAAATTCCTCTGTGTCTCCAGTCCTTTCTGGTTTTGTCAATGGTCTGCAATTCCTGCTCCCCTGTCTGAATCGTTCCATGGACCCATGGATTTGCTGTGTTTGGGTGGGATGGGGGAGGTGGAGATGAGAATACAAAGCAGATGGAAATGTTTTCTAGGTAGGTGAAATGGTTCTCTGTAGGATTCTTTTCTTTTTCCTTTTTATTTATTTATTTTCAATGAGAGAGAGAGAGAGAGAGAGAGAGAGAGAGAGAGAGAGAGAGAGAGAGAGAGAAATGGGCCCCATCAGGGACTCTAGCCACTATAAGCAAATTCCAGATGCATGCACCACTTTGTGTATCTGGCTTTATGTGGGTACTGGGGAATCGAGCCTGGGTCTAGGCTTAGCAAGCAAGTGCCTTAACTGCTGAGCCATCTCTCCAGTCCCTATGCAGGACTCTTTAAGAACAATATCATGAGTGAAGAATTTTTACTTCAAAATTTTGACCCTGATATGTTGAGATTCTCAGAGAAATCTTAGAGACAGAATCAAATTTGCTAAAACACACAAGATTATGAATCTGAAAGTGAATATGTGTTATGATAATTGAATATAGCCCTGGGAAAATGTGGAAGTAGTTGACAACTCTAGGCAATCTTAGGCCTCTGCCTCATCTTAGAATCCTGGTACCTAAGGAATTCCCACACATGTGGTTTGGTTAACATCAGTGAAACAATTAGAGGAAGATTTGTACCAAATGCAAAGAAACCATGTTGCTCATCAGGAGGATGCCACCAGTGGGGACTGATGGCGGAGGGCTTGTCACTGGGACTACAGACGCATTCTGACGTCTGTGTCTTTTCATCTTGATTTTCTGTGCCCATGACCCTTCTCTTGTTCATGTTGTTAAAAATGTATAAATGTCACATCAAATTAGAATCAAATGACTGGTCTTGCTGGCCTGGAAACATTCCACTACCTACTATGCATTTGAGTATCTGGTCTATTCTCTAAGAATCATAGGTGGCCTCTGTAGAGTTGCCTTTGTTATTGGAATTCTTTGTTAATAAAAGAAGCATCCCAACCTTGACTGGGAGAGCCATGAAGAAAGAGTCTGTGTTCTATTATCTCTGTGCCACTCACTAGTTAGCTCAGTGCCTGGCACAAAAAGCATAGTCTATAGACTTGTTTGAGTGAATAGATGACATGATGGATACATGTGTCAGCGGAGGGATGTTTGGATGGATGAGGGACTGGATGAGGAGATGGATGAGGAAACAAGTGTTCCTAGAATCCTGATTCTATTCTTGCTTTAGAAGGAAACTCAGTAAGAAAACAAACAAAACCCTTTGACCTAGAGGCATGATGGATGTTGTAAAATTTCCCACCAAGATAAAAACATTAATTCTTTCTGCCACACACCACCTAAAATTACCATGTGGTTGCAAAATATGAGCTACCTAGTTTACCAAGAAACTGTGTATCTTAATAACCCAACAGATGTGCCAACAAGGGGCAGCTGCTAGAGCCAAACTGGAATTACCAGTGTGCAAACACACACACATACTGGCACATGTACACACATAGCTAAAACTTTTTAGAAAGCTCAACTGATCTATCTTTGGAAATTGGAAAGGCCTTGCAATCTTCTTCGTGGTATGAAATTTGAATCTGGAAAATCAACCTTTGGGTTCTGATTCATTCACTTACTGGCTGTATGACCTGTGGCCCAGCTTCTCCTATTTAATAACGGTTTCATCATCTGTCAAACCAGAGTGATAACTTCAGTTCTGCAAAGCTGATGGAGTTGCTAGAAATTGGTTGACATCCATTGTATGAGACAAAGTGAGAAGTGAATGACCGTCTGTAGTAGGCATGTATTGTTTGTCCATCAGGGATGGGCCTTCCTTCTGGGAAATGCTGCTCTCATTCCAGCTTCATTTCTCCCAAATTCAGCAGATATAAGGAGGGATGCATGATCAACTGGGCTCATCAGGTCCCTTTCTCCCTGTTATTTAACCCGGGACCACAAAGCGAGACTTCTTGTCTGGCATAACATAATATCTATAGGATTTAGGGGAATGTTCCATAAGCATGATTCAGGGACAAAATAGAGAAGAAAAACCTAAGCTAAAGAGGCTGAAATTAGTGGCTAAAAAAAAAAGAGAGATGTAGCCCGTTCCTCAACAGCTGAGAGGATGGTTGCAGATGTCCTGAGAGCAGCTGCATGGCTTGTTTTCACCTGCATTGGAGAGGCAGCCTGAAGCCAAGCACCCTCTCCATCTTCAGACCTAAGCTACTTGGGGAAGCAGAGCCTTTGCCTAGCTACCACTTATTACCTCATTGTAAGTGGCAGGAACACAGGGACATCTGTAAATTACTTTGCAACTATTCCCTGTGCTTAGCAGGAATACAGTAATCATCGGTATCATCAATCATTATATCCCATGATAATATCAGTGTAGCTATATAAAGAGCTCTAATTATTAGCAAGTGGAATAAGGTGACTTTTAGAGAACATTAATGCTCCTCTAAAAAGTCTTCCTCTCTCCACACAAAGCATATGTTTTCATGATTTAATATAGTATCAATTAAAAGCAAGTCATTTCATAACAGTCCAGAAGGTAAGTGGCAATGATCCATAATTTGAAACTCAATCTACCTATAACGGAATTAGTGTTTTTACCAATGACAATGGTAGGAAGAGGGGATGATGTCATAATCAGAAGCTTCAAGTTTTAATCCCAGCTTTGCACTTGGTAAATTAAACTATCAAATCCTCCATTTTCTGCTTTTGTAAAAAATGAGTTTGATATTCGTAACTTTTTTTTGCAAAGATTGAGTTAGATAATAGGTATTAAAGTATGTAGCACATAGTAAGTTTCTCAAGATGAACTCTGTAGTTATTATACTGTATGTTTAGATACAAATAAATACATATATCTGTATGTGTGATGTAGAGATATGACAGATAGATTGTTATCCTAAATATAATAGAATTTCTCTAAAGTTTTTCAATAATACATCCAATTCCACCCAAGCCTACTCCCTGTAATTCTAAATCAAAAGAAAACTTTAAAAAACTTTCTAAAGTCACTGGAACAAGGCCTTCTTCTCCCCAAAATAACAGTGTAAACTTGTGTCTTCTCTGCTCTTTATGGCTCCCCTCTGATGTCCCAGTCAAGGTGTCACTCTGAAGTGTCTTGTTATCCCCAGAAGCAGGGCATTCATTAAGTTTCACCCCTATCCCAGCAACACCCCTCAGCTGATAAGCACACCAGCATCCCCAAACCTCTTCCCTATAAGTGCCAGGAAAATCCTCTGTGTAATTGTCAGAGGTCCCGGGGCTTTGAAGAGCCAGGCTTATCTTTATGGCTCCTGCTGGACCCAGCTCAATATAAGAAAGGGCAAGACCTGCTCTAGTCTCCCTGAGGAGAAAAGAAAAGGAAATGATCAAGAATTACAAAAAAAGAGATTTTAGCCTGATAAATGAAACAACTTCCCAGGCATTCTGAGCACATGGGGTTTCTTATCCAGAGGTGTCTAATGTCTGATGGATTTGTCCGATCCTCACCCTCAGGGTGACAGGTCTTTATCATGTTGGCCCAATTGGAATATCATTTCTGCTTCTCACCTCAGGATTCTGTGAGTTGGTGTCTGAGACTCCTCCTCATATCCTCTCTGTGTTGTCAGGTGTGCTTGGCCCCCTGCAAGTGGACATCAGAGGTCATCGGGTTCATGTATGTATTAGTATATGCTTCCCATGGTTGGTTCTCCTAAGCCATGGACATCTGAAAATAATTTAGCATCTGAAATAAATACATATCTTTACAGTCATTTAATCTGCATATTATATGCATATTTATCAATGTGTCTATATAAAACTTTATACAATATTAAATCCAGTTAGTATTAGAAAGTAAGTTGGCATACAAAACAAATAGGTATGTCATGAATCATTAGGTAAATATGTTCAAATATATATAGTTTATGAGGTCATAAATAGTTGTGCTATATATAGAGATAAATGTAAATTACATATGCTCCATATAAACACCTACACCTCTGTCCATAAACGCAGACCTATAACCTTATGTCTAATTATGATATGCAAAGTTGCATCTGTTTTAAACTTTGAAATCTTGATCTAATTATTATATTTAGAAAACATTGAGGTAATTGACTATGATATGGTGATATTAAAATCATATTAAAAAACAATAATAGTCTGTAGTAACTTTTAAATATTTCTGACTTTTTAGTATGATATTTAGCTGCTTTTTTTGCATTAGGAACCAAATTTATATGAATTTTTTAAGGTTTACTCTTCATCCAAATATAGTATACTAATAAGAAGATGAAGAACGGGAAGGTTAGAAACTACAGCTTTATGTCTGCCATATGCCATTGATAATGCTAGATTCAGTACAGGCGCTGTTATCTTTAAATTTCCTCACAGCAATATCTATTTAGATGATAGAATTCCCATTTTATTGATCATAAGTTCAGAGAGGCTCATGGCTAGTCCAACATATAGCCAAGATATGGCATCAGTCCACCACCAAAAGCCTTTTGCACTGCCCTACCTCCCCCCCTCACATCCTGAAATGATTGAGCAAAATACTGCCCACTGCTCCCATATGCCCTTGAGACCAGGCAGTCTATGGCCCTGTGTTCCTCTGTGGGGCAGCAATTATTGAACAGAGACTCTAGGATGTTTTCCACCTGAATCAGACTTGATTCATTAAGAGAACAGGGTAAATGCAGGCACTGCATTTAAGAACTCACACACAAAAAAGTTATTTAGTGAGTGACCCCATATGGCCAGGAAAGCATAAGAATGAAATAGAAAAGATCATTTAGACTGCTTATGACAGTAATGTGGTTTTCTTTAGGGAAAAAAACCCTTCAGTATTCAACAAAAAAAAATCAATTTAAACACATTTTCTTAGTGGTCAGATTTTATTGCTAGACTGAGTTGTGTTTTTAAATATTTGCTTCAATTCTTACCAAATAAGAAAAGCAAACTGTATCTTAAATGGTGTGCACATGTGGACATGAAAAACCGCTTTCAGAACATTGCTTTCCCAGCCAACTTCAACTTCGAAGAGCCCTCCTTCTAGACACAAAACATCTGGGAATTAGTGGGCTGGGAACCTGAAGCCAACCTCTAGCCAACCAGGACCTCTGAGCCACCAGCCTCCAGAAAGTTCACCATGACTTGTTCCTTCTATTAATCTTTCAGGAGATACGCTTGGGAGATCACCTGTCTGCTGGGCATCAGACACGCAGAGAAATGAACATAACTGGATGATCACAGACTACAAAGAAAAATCAGGCACCGGGTAAGTGACCTCTCGTACATGTGCTGAGCCTCAGTGGTAAGAGCACAGTGTAATGGGGGCTTCCAAGAGGCAGCTATCCACTCAAATGAGAGACACAAATGTCCAAAGAAGAAGCGTCCAGTTCACCTCAAGCAAGCTATGTCTATTTGCCAAGGGAAAACTGAACAAAGAAGCCAAGCAAATTCATGGAACCAGCGTGTATAGCACCTCAGAAAGTGGGATGGTTTGTATTGATTGTCAACTTCACGGGACCCGGCATCACCTGTGAGGGATTGTCTTGACTAAGTTGAGGGGGGAAGAGCCACCCTAACTGTGGGCAGGGTCCGGATCACACTGCTCTACTTGCTTACAGTGGGCTGCATGTGACCTGCCTTCTGCTCATGGCTTGCTTTCCCACGATGATGGACTGTAACCCGGAACTGTCAGCTGAAATAAACCCTTCCTCCCTTAAACTAATTGTTGTCAGGCATCTTGTCCATTGCCACAGATAGATAACTAACACAAAAGACAATGATAATCTGAATGCCAATACTGAGGTAGCCACAACCACCAAAGGCAAGCAAGATACGGAACCATCCTGCACAATCCAGGCCAAGGACTGCTTCTTTCAGGTAACATTGTTGGGTCCCAGAGCAGACTGTGGCCTCTCTTCCTGGCACTCCATAGTCCTTTCTTTGCGTATGTCTCTCATGATATGCAGCCCAAATGCCAACTTTCTTGAGGGGCTCTCACTGTTTGAAGAATTCCCAGCCAGTGTGAGTGCCAGAAAAGGCAATTGAATCAAATGATTCCACAACCTTTATTGCTGAGCAGTTCACTAACTAAGTTTAGGATTAAAGTGTTCTGAGTCTAGCAGGGGAAACCTACTCACAAAGTGACATCAGTTGGTGTCCACAGTATCTGCACCTGAAATGTAAGGGCATTCAGGGTCATTACCATGGGACTTAAATACCTTTAGGCAGGAGGAATATTGGGATGTGGGTGGATTGCACTTCAAATCCAGGGAGTCAAAGAGCAGAAGCAGATATGCAAGGAATGAAGGCTTAGCAGGCAGCCTCATTCCCTCTTCCTCCTCCTTCATCTCACTACCTTCCTTCCGGAGGCCAGAGAATTTAGAAAATGAACATACATGATATTGAAAAGAGGCAGAGCTCGGTAACGTAAAGAAGGCATAGAGCTCTGCTTGACCAGACTTCGGCCAGGCTTCTGAAACTTCTCCCAGGCGCTCTGTGCACCTACATGTAAAACCTAGTTTTAACAAGAAACCCTGCTAAGTCAGTTAAACAAGGCCCTCGCTCCTAATATCTGACCAGTGTCCCTGTTCATTTTCTACTTTCCCCCAGGTGATGTCTGGTCAGCCTGGCCTCACCACTGCTGTCTCCTCTTCATCATTTTCAATCCATCTTGGCAGTGTCCCCGCTTGCCCATGCTGTCTTCAGAGTGGATGGGCCCCATCTCCTTCACTGCCAGGCTCCACAGCACTCACACTATGGACAAGGGCGGCACACTTCAACTCTGTAGAGTATCTGTGGAGCTGTTCCCTCCACTCGTTTTTTACACATCAGCCCCATTTTACAGATGGGCTATCTGAGTCTCAGAACAGGGAGACTCTGGCTCAAGGCCACAGAGAAAGTCAGCAATGGGACCTGAACAATGGGACCTGAGCAATGGGTCCACAAAGCCTGGCCTTTCCTCCTCTGGTTTCAGCCTCCTTGCCTATTGCAGGAAGGATATGTCCCTCTAGTATATGGGCCCTGCTCCAGGATTTGGAGAGGTCCCACTGACATCACTACCTGCCTTCCCCTCTGGGCTGCTGGGCACGAATCTACCTCTTCTTTCAAGATCTGGGCCACTGCAGAAATCTCCCCTGACATAAGGTGGTAGTGTGGGGCTCTATGGTGTATGTGAGGAGGTGGCAGGTGGCAGGGCTGCACAGTGGTGGTTATGTTGCCTGGGTGACCACATTTAAGCACACAGTCAGACCCTGGTGTGTTTCCTCTCTGTAACTTGTAACATGTGTGGTATGTGGTGTGTATGTGTGGCATATATACACATATACATGACATTCCAGTTTGAGAGTAGTGTGTGTATGTCAGTGGATGTCTCTATGGACAAGGGCATAGATATTTTATAACACATGTGTGATATGTGTGTATGCAGATGTTATTGAGGGATGCAGTGTAAGTGTGTAGATGTCCACATGGGGTGTGTGTTTGAGAGGTGATGTCTCTGTGGTGTGTGTGTGCTGAGTTATGTGTGTCTACCTTTATAGTGTGTTGTGTATGCATGCATGGGTGTGTGTGCACACATACACTCCTTTGTGGGTGGATTACTGCTGACCTGGCTTTTCCATGAACATGGATCACACCGCTGACAGAGCACATTGCTGACAGGGTCATGTCTGAAGGAAGTGACAGTCTCCTCCCATCCTCAGTGAGAAGTGGAGCAGCTCTCTTCCAGATGACCAACATTTCCCAGCCCTCACTCCCTAGGACCCAGGGAGATATCAGAGGAGTGAGGCCAGGGAGACCCAGGCACCCACAGAAACGAGGTACAGCTAGTGTCAGGAGGGATACAAGTTGTTGGGTCAGGGCTGGTCTGAGAGGGCCGAAAGAGTGTCGCCCTGAAGAGGACAGAGGACAAGGGGTTGGGGGAGGGTGATCAGGGACAGAAGCAAAAACCCTGGGGAGTCTGGGGTGTGTGTAGGTGAAGTGCCATATGTTGTTGTGTGTGTAGTATGTATTGTGTGCATATGTTCTGTGTTCTGTGTGTCTTTGTGCGGTTTGGCTCTGTGAGCTGGGCTTATGCATATGTGTGTACAAACAGAAGTGTTTGTTTATTCATGGAATATACTCACTCATTCTCGGTCCACTTCCGGTTCATCAAGCACAGGAAACCCTCACCTTCCAGCAGCCTTTGCCATCTCCTGCCAGCACCCCTCCGCCCTGAAGATGGTGCCCTGTGATTCACCCAGGGCTGGGGTCTCTGGGGCCCCCTGGAGGAAGGGCCCAGGCTTTGGGAACATCAGAAGCCTTGCAGATTATGTAGGCGGCCAGTCTTTGTTCAAGGTATCTTAAAGTGTTTTTATCTGCAGGTTTGCCTTGAACAAAATCCTGTTCAAATGATACAAACCTGAAGATAAACCCCACCTTTCAGATTATAGTCTAAACTCCACAGCCTCCCAGGGAGGAGAAAGGCTGGATTCTTGTGTCTTCAGAACGCCTCTCTGAATAATCCCTTGAGCTTTCCTACAGAGCTCCAGTCCCCTAATGGATGCTTTGATGACAGCAGATAAAGGCCAAAGGTACTTTTATTCTCTCAGAAATTGCTCCAAATAAACAACCTTGATGATTAAAGCAATAGAAATCTCGGGAAGATTGATGGCTTGGAAAACAGGACTGAGTGAATGAATAACTTCCCCTTTATTTCCAAGAGCTAATATTTGTCCACATTTGCTGCCTTTGAGAGAAAAGCGCAACCTTTTTTTGTGCTGAGTGTTGGTCAGAGACAAATAGTCACCATCTAGTTATTACCTGAACTTTAAACTCAGCTCCATTTGTGAGGGACAGACTGCTTGTGGGCCTCCACCCATGTAAGAGCCTCTGCCTGTGAGGGAAATTTTTGGTGGGGTCAGACACTGAAATGCCTTCTGCCACCTCCACAAACTCCATCTCCTCTGCCTGCTTGTCTTCAAGAATGAGCTCAGAGGCATTTTTTCCCCAGGCCATGTCTTAACAAAGTCTACCTCTTAATGCAAGAGGTGGTCTTCAGGCAGGCATGATTCATTCTGCCCTGGCTCACTTGGGAATTGTGGCTCCCCACCCATGGGGCCGAGACCCTGCTGAGGATTCCATGAGTGAATGAATTCCTACCTTCAAGGACTGGGGCTGTCCTACAATGCAAGTGATTGGACAGGCTGAGATCCAATAGGGTGTCTGGGAGGAACCTGGCTTTACATAGCTGAGCAGGATATTTTATAAGACTACTGCTACTCTACCGCAGCATGGAGGCTGAACCCCAGCCTGCACATGTTCCTTCCTTCCTCACACTGAGGAGACAAATGTCCACTCCAATGTCCCCAGCTTCTCAGTCCCCTGAATAGTCTCCTCCCACTAAAGATCACAACTCACATATCAGGATTTTTTCCCTCCCGGCAATAGTCCTGGCCAGGAGCCACTCAGCTACCGGTGATTTTTGAATTCCTTAATCGACCCAGGTCCTTGTCCCCTTTCTTTCCATCCTAACGGAGCTACCCATTCCCACACTGTTAATGTGGAGCTGTTCCAGTTCTGAAACCCGGAATGCAGACCGCTCGGCTCTGAGCACAGCAGCTTCCAGCTTCTGGGCTCATTTCACTGCTTAACAGTCCAGTTATTTCTTCTATGAGGCATGTACCTTGCTTAGGTCCCATCAGAGACTTCCAAACTGCAAACAGGAGTTCTTTTATCCAAGATCAAGTCTTCTAACCTTCTAAGACTTAGGAACTGCTTCGGTTAGAGTCACCAACTTCTTTGTTGGCAAGTCAGCTGCAGTGTTCCGACCACCATCTTCTTCTTGGAAGTGTGCAGAATTCAAAGCATCCAACCTTATAGAAATTGAACAAAAGAAGTATAAATATCCAATAAATATATGAAAAAAATGTTCCTCACCCTTGGTAGAGAAATGCAAATCAAACCAGTCAGAATGTCAGTCATCAAGGAAACAAATGACCCAGCCTATAATCCTAGCACTCAGGAGACTAATGGTGGAGGATCGCAAGATCAAAGTCAACCCTAGCTACATAGTCCAAGCCCATGTCAAAAAATACATATGCAAAATTACAGACACTACATGCTAATAAAGATATAGGGGAAAGGAGGCTGGAAGGATCGCCCAGTGGTTAAGACAAAAACTAAGGAGCAGAGTATTTTCCCCCAGTACACACGTAAAGCCAGGTGCACAAAGTGGAGCATTTGTCTGGAGTTTGTTTGCAGTGGCTGAAGCATCTGGATATTCTCTCTCTCTCTCTCTTTCTCTCTCTCCTTGCCAATAAATAATTTTTTTAAAAAAAGATATAGGGAAAATGAGCCTTTAAAAATATTTTATTTATTCATTTTCAAGCAGAGAGAGAGAGAGCACCAGGGCCACCACCTTGTGGGTCTGGCTTATGTGGGTCCTGGGGAATTGAACCCAGGGCCTTAGGCACTGGAGGCAAATGCCTTAACCACTTAGCCATCTCTCCAGCCCCCAAAATGAGCCTTTCATGCTGCTTGTGGGAATTTAAATTAGTGTGTCCACTATGGAAATCTCTCAAAAAGTGAAAACTGAGGGGCTGGGGAGATTGCTCTATGGATAAGAGCACTTATTGTACATTCATTTAAAAATAGAAAACTTCCAGCCTTCCCCCTGCTTTTGGTTCCTTTTTTAAAAAACTTATTGACAATTTTCAGACATGTATTTTGGTCATAATCCCCGTTACCTCCTCTTGTCCCCCATGCCTCCTCCAACTATCCCTTTCCTATGTTGATGTCTTTTGTTTTGTCTTGACTTTTGCCTCCTTCCATGACAGAATATTGATTAATTCAATATTGTGCAGGGGTCACTGTGAAGGCATGAATGCAATGACCACTTCATGTCTGGATGACAGTGTTCCAAAAACTCCACTCCACCCTCTGACTCTTACAGTCATTCTGCCTTCTCTTCCCCAGTGTTGCCTGATCCCCGGAGCTAGTGCGAGAAATGTCTGATTTAGCACTGAACATTCACAGTCACTTATTCTCAGCACTTTGAGGGGTTTTAAGTTTCCTCAATAGTCACCACCAATTGCAGAAAGAAGCTTCTCTAGCCAAAGGGGAGAGCAACGGTAATCTGTGAGCATAAATGTAAATATTTAGAGGATAGTTAGATGGACACAATGTGTAGGGATGGGTGGGAAGGATGAGGGGTTACTGAGCCTGTGAGGAGGGAAGGGTCCTTCAGCAGGAGGAAAAGGCCTCGCGCTCGGGGACTTAGAGAACAGACTGAAGGTGAAGGTATATTTATGGCAGTTGGATGGGAAGTGAAGGGAGAACGTGGCAATTTTATATTCTTTGTCCTTCCCTCCCTCCCTCCTCCCTCGGCCTCTTCCTTTCTTCCTTCCTTCCTTCCTTCCTTCCTTCCTTCCTTCCTTCCTTCCTTCCTTCCTTCCTGTCTTTTTCTTAATTATTAAGTAGAAACTTGGTATGCACAAATCATGTGTTGGTCCCACCGTTTCCCTCCTCCCTGCCCCCATTCCACTGAGGGCCTTCTTCATGGCCATTGCTGATAAGCTCCGGAGTTATACAAGCAGCAGTCAGTCATTGATGAGGTGGTTGTTGGGGGGGGGGCAATGATTCTGGATATTCCCCCCACCATGGCTCTTACAGTCTTTCCACCTCTCTTCCACAAATTTCCCTAAGAGCCATGGTACCGTGGTAGGTGATTGTGTGTGTGTGTGTGTGTGTGTGTGTGTGTGTGTGTGTGTGTGGTTTTTTCGGTTTGTTTTTTAAGGTAGGGTCTCACTCTAGCCCAGGCTGACCAGGAATTCACTCTGTAGTCTCAGGGTGGGCTTGAACTCACATCGATCCTCCCACCTCTGCCTCCCAAGGGCTGGTATCACAGGCCTGAGCCACCTGAGGCTGAAGAGCTGTAGTAAGAAAAGGAGCTTGCAGAGGCGGGTGTTTAGTTATTCCCTGAGGTAGGAGAGAGGAAGCAGTTCCCTGATGATCTGGCTCTGAAATGCTCTTGACAGTGGAGTTCAGGAATGACTGGGGCTCTAGGCTAGATTTCAATTTTGTTGCTTCCCATGTGTTGAAGCAAGGCAACAGGCTAATGCTGCGATCCTAATGCCCCAGGTGGAAGGATTCTGACATACTATAAAGATGAGGTGAGATGAGGTGAGATGGCTTAGGTTGAAAGTCAGTGTGACATTTGACATGTACCATATCCTCAGTGAACACAAACCTATGGAGTTTTCTCACTCACAAAAATCAATAATAATAGTAATAATAATAAATTGTAGTAGAGATTGATTGCCTGCTTTGGCCATTTGAGTCCATGTGGCCATTTGAAGAGGAATCTAAATTCAGCATTTTTCAAAAGGAGGCCATGCAGCCCACATCCAACTAAGGAATTCCTACATCTATGGCTCCTGCCCACAAGATTCAGAATCATTATGGGGAGCCACAGGGGCAGCCTACACAAAGTCAAGTGCAGAGTCACCACCCCTATGCATAGGCATGCTGCCTCTGTCTGCCTTCTGCCGAAATATTAGTGAAGTGCTTACTGTGACATTTGTTATAAACTTATGACACGCAGCGTTGAGGCTACGTGTGTCAATATCAATGAGCGATGATTGAATTCTGGTAGTGTGAGGCCTCTGGGACAGAATTTAATGATCCTGGTAAAAGATTGGAACAGGATACTCAGTTTCAGCCTGAATAGACATGATTTCACCCCCACCCCCCATGCATGGGATGTCACCTTCTGGCCAACCTTTGCCCCTGATGACTTTGTGGGCAGACAGTATATCTTATGCACATGTCCACATCTGTCCCCTGCAGGGTGCCTGGCTACAAGGAAAGGAATCATTAACAAAGAACAACGAATCCTTCATTGCATCTGCATATCACTTTATAGGATTCAGAGAACTTTGACATACCTTATTCACATACCCACAATTCTGTGATTTGTTTAGGTTATAATGAAGCCCAAAGTGCACAGGCACTGGACACATGGACAAAACCTCAATTGGTAATAGAGTTTATACATGATTTTCTGTCTTCAGATCTAAAATTCTTCTCATAAAATAATTGATTAGGGGTGGAGTGGTATCTATGCTGTTAAGTGTTATTGCCTCATATGCACAAAATCATGGTTTCAACTCCCACTACTATGACATACCAGCATGCCTGTAATCCCAGTACTCAGGAGGCAGAGGCAGGAGGATCAGGAGCAAAAGGTCACCCTCATCTACTTAGCAAGTATGAGGCCAGCAGGGGCTCCATGAGACCCTGTCTCAAAAAAATAAATTCATTAATTAAAACAAATGATCACTCAGTCAGTCTGCCAGCCAGAAAAAGACCTTCATCAGATTGTACAGCTCCCACATCCCCTGAAGCTTTGCTGACCATTGTCTCCAGAAGATCTTCCCAACCAAGCTGGGCTTGGACCTGGATCTGCCTGCAGAGGATGATCTCAAGGTCTCAGTGCCATTTTCAATGGTGGCCTTTGCTGAGCGAGCCTTCCTTCCTTCCTTCTTCCCTTCCTTCTTTTCTCCTTCCTTCCTCCCTCTCTCCTTCCTTCCTTCTTTTCTACCTCCCTCCCCTTCCTTCCTTTCTTCTTTCTTCCCCCCTCCCTTCTTCCTTATTTCTTTCCTTCCTTTCTTTCTCCCTTCTTCCTTCCCTTCTTCCTTCTTTCCTTCCTCCCTTCTTCCTTTCAAGACAACACCTGATTCTGCTGTTGTGGGCTGCTGGGGAGACCCATAAGAATACCTCAGGGAAGAAATATGAAGCAGAACTCCCACAGAGGTGCCAGGCCTTACACTGAAGTGCTTTACCACCCCAGCAGTTGGCTAAAGGATGTTGGGCTATTTAAATGGTTGTGAACTTCATGACTCAAGTTCCCAACCAATTTTTGGAAACTTTAGAAAATATGTTTGAAAAGCTATTTAAATGGAAACTTTTTTTTTCTGTCAAGTTCCACCATAGCATACATTTTTACAACCCTTATAATTCCTTGAAAAACCTCAATGTATAATAGAAGTGCTGACAGGTGCTGGGCCATAGCAGCGGGCCTAACAGCTCAGCTGTATTTATTTTTCATTACACTTGACTCTAATTGGTGCCAGTTTAACTGTACTGCATACCAGCCAGAATCTTTGAATGCAAACATAAGCCCCAGGAAATTGGCCTTTGTCCCCTTGTCCTAGCCTTCCATATCAGCACCTTCCCATATTTCTCTCGCATCAAACCGTCTATCTGCCTATTGAGAGGCAGAGTCGCTTCCTTAAGAAGTGCAAGATTAAAATTAAAACAGACCTACATGTTCATCCAGACTCCTCCAACAATGACTTTGGAAAGTCATGGACCTCTGTGATTTTTGGTTTCTTCATCTGTATGAAGTTAGAAAGGATAGCACCTACTTTGCAGGTCCGTGGCAAGATTAGATCTATTGAGCACAGGGTCTGGGCCATGAGGTAGTTTAATGCTTGATATTATTTTAAACACATTATATATTTCTGACATCAAAATAAGGGTGATATTGGCAAGAAAAAGAGCTATCCGATAAACGTCTGTGGTATTCTCTACTATTGTGATGAGTACCAAGCCATTAGCTCCCGTGTGGAACCCCATTGACAATACTGCAAAGATCAAGCCCCTTGTCATTCAGAAGCTCCAGTGTGGGGCAAGACACAGCTGGGAGGTCCAAGGTGGTGCAGGCCTTCCCAGCTGAGCAGAGATGTGCTTGGGTGTGGGAATTCTTCAAATGACTCTCAAGTGGCCTCCTTAGAGATGCTGACAGGTCCAATCACAGTCTCTTCTTCCAGGCTTCAAGATGAAAGGCTGTGGCTGAGGTGTCTGACAAATGGAAAAGGTGCTGTGGATAGTCCCAAGAAGCATCCCTTGGAAAGGAGCACCACACAGCCACGGTTCTTGGTTCCCTGAGGTATGCGTCCCCAAAGTAGGCGGCAGTCACAAGAGTGTTTGCTCATCTAGATAAAGCTACTTTGGACCTCTGATTAGAAGTCCTTCAGCTGCAGCAAAGGGTTCCTCTCTCCCAGGGAAACTAAAGTGGACCTACTCAATAACCCCACCTGGTCTCATGAGGGGGAAGAAGGCAATGAATTTTCCCCTTTATTAACTGCTGTGCATAGGGACTTTCCATAGGTGACCTTGATTAAGTCTCCCATCAGCCCTTCAAAGCGAATACCATTATCACCATTTCACTACCGACAATGTGAGACTCTGAGAGGTAGCCCACGCAGGTACCAAGGAGAGAGCATTTGAACCTGGGTTTCTTGGAATACGGTCTCTTGATCATGGTCCCAACTACAAAGAAATGGAAATAATGAGCGAATTCATAACAAATGTTGTTATAACCAAACTAGAAGCTTTTAAAGTAAAATAGAGAATCTTAATGTCTTATTTAACTATTCTTATTTTTCATGCTTTCTTCATCCTAGGCAGAGGCAGAAAAGTGATTATGCAAATGAGGATTATGTCAGCAAAAATATTAAGCAAGCAGGGCATGGTGAGATGTGCTTATAACTCAAGATTTCTCTCTTTGTTTACGTGTGTGTGTGTGTGTGTGTGTGTGTGTGTGTGTGTGTGCCTGTGGGAGTGAGGTTACAGATGAGAGTGAACATATCCAACTATTTGTGTGGGTTCTGAGCAGTCTCTCAGGCCTCCCCAGCTCCCATCTTGCATATAGGAAATGCTTTTAATTGTGGCACCATCTCTCCAGCCCATAACACAAACCCTTGGTAGGCTGAGGCAGGAAGATTTCAAGTTTGAAGCTAGTCTGGGATACATAGCAAGTTGAGGCCAGGCTGAGCAATAGAGCAAGACCCTGTCTCCAATATATATAAAGTCTCTACAGCGTGGAAAAGCATCTGGATCTTTATGGTACCTGAGAATGTCTGAGAAT